>JABMBR010004375.1:0-25940 GCA_018881525.1 Meteorus sp. PSUC_FEM 10030008
TTATGTATATTATTTTTTTTTTATAATAGATTATTGCATTATGCTTTTTTGGTACCGTTACGTGTTGTTATTGTGGTTGTTGCTGTCAATTTTGTAATTATTGGTTATTATCTGACTCAATATCATAAATTGTCTGCACTCATTCAATGTTTTTCAGTTTATCTCCGCGCTGAATAACATGCTAACGTTTATCATTTGTCGGACTTTATATTATCCCATCCTCTTCATTCATTTTCTTTTCTTGGCTTCCTTACATAGTGTACTTACGAATATATTTAGAATTCAGTAAAGAACTCACTCGAAACTTCAAGAAATCATATAGAATTTATTATTGCTCGTGACACGCGAGCCACGGCCGTGATCGTTGTGTGTGATGTTTTGTAATATCCTGTTTCCCTATCTCATTTTCTTTAGGAGTCCGGACGTCCTAAGCAATAAACTTTCTCCCTCTTTGCCATTCCTCCTCCCCATTGTATCTATTTATTTTCCTAAACGTTATTGTGCATTTGTGTGGATGTTTATGCGCCGGAGGGTTCAGCATCAGTAGGAATATCCAAACGCTGAATCCCTTCCGAAGGAAGTGTCATATGTATTTGGCTGAGTGTGCGTGCGCAAATTTTCGAGTCTGGGTACTGTGGATGCTTGGTAGGTGAAATTTCACATTCTATTCTCTGTATGGTTTGCAGTAAGAGTAACGATGATTCATGTGTTGGCTATATGAGCCAGAGTGAGAGAAACGCTTCAGGCACTTGGAGCACTGAAATGGCTTTTCGCCAGTGTGAAGACGTTTGTGTTCCGTTAGATGATGCTTGTGCTTGAAGGCGCGAGGACACTCTTCGCACTTGTACGGCCTTTGCCCTAGAAAAACAGTTGAAAATTGTTTTTTTTTTTAATAATTTCAACTTTACTACCGCGGGAGCTCTCGAAGATGTTGATATATTCGTCAAAACATATTTATTCAGAATCTTGTCTGACATCTGTTAAGGTACTTCGCTACGCTGAATTGACATTGTTCAATATAAATATCAAATGAATATTCCTTAATACTGAAATAATGAATTCAATTGATGAAAGTAATGATGAAGTAAAACATCGGCTTACCGGAATGTTCATATTTGTGTCTAGCAAGTGAGCTATGCTTGGAAAATGTTTTATCGCATTGATCGCACACGTACACGCCTTCCTGTTCTGTATCTGTTGTAGGAGGAGCATGAATGGACACAGGCCTATCATTCTCGCGTTCCACCTTCACTTGGCTCTCACATCTCGAATGACTCTGAATGATACGAGATACAACAATAATCTCATACATTTTTCATGATGAATAAAAAATGGCATCATCAATTTTCATATTATAGATTCTGAACTTACTTTCACAATTGTCTCATTAATTGGAGGTGGCACTTCTTTTTTCAATTCACTGGGATCAGTAGATGTAATAGTGGAGGTAATAGCAGAAGCAGCAGTAATAGTAGCAGTTGTAGTTTCCTCATCAATAACCAATGGTGATTCCTCGGGATCATCGGCCTCAGTATTCGATACGACAGTCACTTGAATATTATTTTCCTTTATTGTCTCGTGTGGCGACACAACACTTCTTGAGACGTCATTCTCCTTCACCGATGGAGATATAGTGAGTACGTCCTTCTTAGACAGATCAAGAGGCTGTTCTAGCGCCACCTGATGATTTCCAATACACGATAAGGGAACAAGCGCGGGAATACGTGATTCGCGACGATCTCTCGCCCGTGAATTTTGAAACCAAACCTGAACAACTCGTGTGGGGAAATTAATGTAATTTGCAATCATAACAATTTCTTCCTTTTTCGGTAAGGGATTAATGGCATAATATCCCTTCAGAACTGCCAATTGCTCATCATCAATAAGTGATCTCGCACGAACTCGCCGGCCTGACTCATTTTGCGTTTTATTCGTTTCATCATCATCTTCCGAATAGGCTTCTATCGAACTCTCAGGTGCGACACCATCTTGATCGGCCTTCCTCTTGCACCCACGGCGAACTTTTGTACTTGATTGACTTGCATCTTCCAATTTCGCAGCGAGGCCTTCACTCTGTGAATCGTATTGGTCGCCCGCCTGCCAATCTTGATAGGGTGTCGTTTCACCTGACAGTTCACTGTCTTGATCATGATAATCTTCATCATATTCACGTTTGATAGTCACAGGTGACGATGCCAATTTCCGTACATTTGCCTCAAGTAATTGCTTTGTCACTGATGTATTCACAGTTTCTAAAATACGTCGCACGGCATCCATACCCCGCGGATCACCTGGTACTGGTGAGTATCTTCCTTCATTACCTTCAATTTCTTCAGAGTCAGCGGTGGATGGACTCATTGTCTCATGATGAGATTCAAACTGTTCCGCTACATCATCCATCCGTTTTGTTTGCAGTTGGTGTAATAATTTACCGATTGAAGATTGTAGAAATAAACTGCTGAAATTGACCATGGGTGATAATAACGTTGGCATATCATAAATGCCCGCACTGTCTCGTTGAAGATCTTGATAATCCGATGGCGAAAGCTTTGGCAGAATTGGTAGAAATGTATTGTTATTGGCAGCAATAATATCAACATCATGGGTATGTGATGGTAGTGTTTGAGATTGCTGCTGAACTTGCGTTTTCTTCCCAGTCCGATCAGTGCTACTAGCCGTACTCTGTCGTGTTTTTTTCAAATTCACTATCAGGCACTTTTTCGATGTCATATGGCTCGAGTATGAGCCAGAGTGTGAGAAGCGTTTGCCACAGTTGTTGCATTGGAATGGTTTCTCCCCACTGTGAATGCGAAGATGTTCCTGTGTGAAAAAAAAAAATTATTCATATCAATATTGTGACACATAATCATGAGTCATCTATCAGATATATTTCATATATCCTCATGATGCAGTAACAAATATGAATCTACTTCTCACCTTCAGATGGTGCTTAAATTTAAATGCCTTCGCACAATGTGGACATTTGAATTTGCGCAATACTGCGCTCTCGTCGTGGCTAATCATGTGCCTCTGTAAACGATAAACGTTGGCGAAAGTTTTACTGCACACTTTGCAAGACTGAAAATGATCAAATTCAAAATCATCAGCAATAATCACATATATCGATTGTAAAAAAATTTATTGTCTTAAATCAAATATGAACATACAACTTGAGAAAACTGTGCACCTAGATCGTGCTTATCAATGGCGAATGCGGTCTTATGGGCGTCTTCGAGGTGGAGCTGAAGAACGTGAAGGTTCCGGCAGAGAATGCCACACTGTGGGCACCTCTCTTCTTGTTTAGCCGATCCGCCCTCGCCGCCACCTCCCCCGACACTCGCCCCACCGCTGATCTCTGCTAATTCCACGCTGGATTCGTCACCACTGCACCCTGTAAATAAAGAAAAATGATATCATTTGCATGAAGAAACAGAAAAAAATCATTAAATACATCAACTGACGAACAATTGTGTAACAATGAATGAATGTAGAAATAACATTGTGTTGTAACTGCACTGATACAAAAAGGCCTATGGATTAATCCCTAGATCTCATCCCCCTAGCGTGACGACAATTGACAAAATCCACCCTATATTACAACCCCTCTCCACCCGTTCCCATCGCATTGCCATACCACACCACCGGTGTGTTGCCTTGCTCTGACTGCTCTCAAGGTATAGGTAATACACAAAATCGCCACTGGTCTGAGGGGTGACTCGTGATATTTTTCAGGCAATGACAGGGGGGCGACACACGTCGCACACACGTTCATCTCGCTCTCATTCTCCGTGTGTTCCTCCTGTGAATCTCCATCCGTCCATTGTTATTCGTTGTGGCACGCGCCAGGTCGACGCGCCCGGGGTGACTCCGTTCGCAAATGGCACATGGCATCATCGGGGGACATATCTCACCGTTCAACTCCGGTACATGGGTACCACTCTCCTCCACATATATATTTTAACAAGCATTTAGTATATACGTGTACATATTCCACCCGTATGGATAACTTTTTCGGGAAGGCAACCCCCCATTGACAATTGCGATGCAGGGTGATTTAAATGACGTAGGAGCTGGGTGATTAACGGCCAGGAAAATCACTGGGGGTTCATGATCAATTCGGCAGACATTTATTCTGAGCTCGATCAAGCAAATCCCGAGGTGATTGGCCGCGTCTCTAATCAATTTTTCATTTACATTTTTATCTTCACCAATTTTCTCACGTTTTGGGGCTGTGTGAATGCAAAAATTGAGAATTTATAATCCTACATTAGATCTATTCATCTATTTTTTGTATTTCACAATGCATCTGTCGTGATCAGAACTACACTGATGAATTATTTTTGATAGACGACAAATATTGTTCATTGAAAAATGAAGTCTTTCAAGCTTGTAAAATTTATTAGAGAAACCTTTTGAAATATCCAGAATTATTCTTCAGATCACCCGAAACGGAGAATGTTGACATCATATGATAAACATAACCAAATTCTCTTGAATATTCATGAAGTGGACTTGAAGACAACGTCAATTCATATCGAAACGCAATAAAAATATCTGAACAGAAATAATGAATAATGGCGAATGCAAAATATCAAGCAGAGAATGTCACGTCTAACTATCAATAATTGAAGGTATGTTTACTGTGTGGATTTTATTCATAACCGTGACTCCATCACATACCATGTGTACTTTGATCCAAGTGAATGTCGATAACGTTGGAATGGTTCAAAGCCGTGACCTTTTTCTTTCTCTCTTCTGTTTCATTCTCTAACTGCGGTTGCGATCCGCATCTCTTTCGAATCATCACGATTCTAGGGAGAATTTAAGAGGGGACTAAGAAACAATTGGCTAGAAAGCCCTTTGTTGCCGTCACCATGGAAATTCTTCAGTAACATTGTATGAATCATATGATTAGTATACATCTATGTATCTGGAGTCAATTTCCTAAAGTGCAAAACTTCTTCTAAATCATCATTGTTCATCGTTGTTGACATAAGAATTTGTTGATATCCTCTTTGACAGGACTTTATCACTGAGAACAATAAGTCATAAGATAAATAAGAGAAAAGGTATGTGTACACAAAGATATTCTACATCCGAATAATATTCAGTGTTGACTGACAAATCTACCAGGTTTACAAAGTAGTTTACTAACTTTGGTTTGTCGACCGAGTATGTTTGAGTTCAATTCTTGACCACGATCTAACAAACAATAAATGGTACACTCATGTGTCAAGGATCGAATTGGATAAGGCAACTCTCACAAAGACGCCACAGTGAAATTTGTTTTGTTTTCTTCACAGATCTTTGGTGTCTTCTGTTCAACTGAATCTTGTATCTGGATGTATCATGGTAAACTTTGATGTAATACTCCATCCAATTCTGAATCGGCCATTATAAACAACGATGTGACTATACAATAAATTGTAACTGTACATTTCTATAAATTCATATTATCGAGAATTTAAATATCAGTGATAGCAAAAGTTCAGACGAACTTGAGTAGATTATAATGTTCTATTTTGTAATAATATAATATTTTTTCTTCAAGTGTTAGTTCACGATCAGAGCAGTACACAGTGAAGATTGATCACATGACGCGTATTGAGAAATCATTTGGAAATTTCATCGAGCATATAAATGTGAGATAACCACGTGATAAATTGAAGAATATTGGACACTGTTGTGCTTATGGGGAGACAAAGAGTGCAAGATGGCGTTATATGGGAGCGAATACTTCAATGTACCACCAACCGCGAGTTTATGACGTCATTGAATGATGGTGGAGGCGCGAGAACCAAAGGCGATTTGAACATTGAAGCATATATTCGAGGTCGTTGAGCTTCACGCGCGCGTTGCGGGGGCGCGTCGGCCATTAAAACGCGAGCTTCATATGCGTATCTTGTCTGCGTTATACAGTCACCGACGTGAGGAAGGAACGCAAATACTTTTGGTATTCACATAATTATGCTGAATAATTTCGACCCTAACACATTATCATTCTCATTTCGTATTAGTCTAGCCATAAAACCTTGAAGAATGAATGATATACTTGTAAAATTTATCATTCAGTTTTCACATTTAGGTTATGTGCAGAGTGTAATGTATTTCTTTGTTGACAAGAATGATGAAATCAAGGATCCATCAATACAATATTGATTGCACCATCACGAATGCGCACACTGAAATAATATTTATTGTTGATCAAATAATTGTCGTTTTTTTTTCCAAACTCGACAAATGAAAAACATAACAAGAAAAGCCAATGAATATTCAAATAAACACGATGTTTGTATACAAAATTGATGCGCTCTGTTGTATAGTCGTACACAGAGACATGCATAACCGTACGCGATAACCAATTGTAAATACCGCGAATGCAAGAGTCACTTTGGCTACGAAATGTTGACGTCACGCACGCGCTACACTGATGTTTAGCTCGTTGCATTTCCCGCGACAAGAGATGCAAAGGACTGCGCATGATTTTATCACTGTTCTCATACATATATACATTGACAGAAATATATGTTTGTATATGTGGATGTAAAAATGATATGCACTTTGATGCACGACGTAGTCTTTGTCACAATTCACTCCGATCAAAAGATTTTTTTATAAAGACGCACTACTGCTTTGTTATCGCTTGAATCTTAATTCATATAATGCTCTATTTTCTCATGCTACATAAAATTTTATGGCAACGATCCACGTGTTAAGACAATTTATTTATCGTCCGCAAAGTTCGAGGAAAGGCGCTCTCTTACCGCAATAATACATACGAACAAATGTGTGTACATGTACTGAATGCGTTTACTTGAAAGAACTTGCATAGATTTTAATCACAATCGTGTATAAAATTCCATTCTCGTGTACGATAGCACAGTTATAAAGTGTATTGAATTATGTACACCTCTTTTCAAATTTAATATATTGCAACAAAGTTTCGAGCTAATTACATTGACAATTTATACACCTGCCCTTGTTTTTTTTTCTCTAAGTTACATTCACGTCTCGAATTACGAAAAAAATACATTGAGACTAATAAGTCAGTGAAACTCCCACATTTATTCGCCGTGAAATGTGACACCCACTCCCCCATCATATATTGACACGAATATTAGGGGACGAACAAAAAAGAAAAGGTAACGACAAAAAAATTAATGGAAAATAAAAAAAAATATTTTCTATTGTTTCTTGGCCCTTTCACAGGTGTGTTAATACACATTCAACTCGATGAACATCAGTATGTGTTTGTTCAATTGTGCAAATTTGCGCGTGGATTGAAACAAAGTAAATGAAGACACATTTCTTCTTCATGTTTAAAATTAGTCATTGGAAGTTATAGAGTGTGTTATCGGTCTCTCTTTCTCTATTCCAATCTTTCTCCCTCTCAGGTAGACGCACTAAACTTTGAGCTGGAATTAATATCTATGCATCAACTGTACGAGTCATATTGAGAACAAAAGAAACATTAATGAAGAACAGGAGAAAGGATGGAAAAATATGACAAAGTGTTGTATATGAAGTAGAAATAGGAACTGATAAAATGCAGAAGCACCTTTGATCGTCGCCAATGAACAAGATGAAACACACATGACGAATCGAGGTCAAAATAATACATTAATCGTATTATTTTTTTGTCTGTTCCTTTCTTCTTCATAATCATACACTGTTTCAACCTAATCTTCACTTTCTTCATTCTTACTTGAGCTCATGAAGAAAACGTTAATTGCAAACTTGAAAAAGCCTTTATTCATATTTTCGTTGGCTTTTGATGAATTCCACATCGATGATGAAGCGAGAGAATGATGAGAGGGAGTGGAGAGAGATATATATGTACATATTTCTGTTAAAGGAAAGAAGAAAAAAAAAAGAATTTATAAACGTAAAAACCAATGGTGAAACGTCTTCTTTACGTTTACTCTTATCTGACCTCTTTGTGCCACCGCGTCGACCTTTGCCTACCACTCTCATTAGTATATCTCGAATTACGTATATACATGGAGAAGAATGAAAGAGTGTCTTCTTCTAAGCGAAGGTAAAAAAAAATTGCCCTGATTTTCATATCAGAACTGCGTCATATCCGCACGATTTTCAACAAACATTATTATACATATGAGTATTCTGAAAAAAAAATATATTTCTTGGAGTATATACATTCAATATGAAAAAAAAAAGAAACAAAAAAAAAGTAGGAAATAATAAACAGAAAATGTGGAATTATTAACGCACCTTTGAACGCGTTTCGTACGAGAGTCATGCTCATATTAAATCCGCGTTGTCCTTAGACTTGGACGTTTTGTCCTTGATGATTATCTCTCTCACTTTCTTATTTTTCCCTCCCACTCTCTCTCTCTCTCTCTCTCTCTCTCTCTCTCTCTTTCTCTGTCTCTTTCGCTATATCCGTGTTCGTGTACGAATTCGTATAAAATCTACAATTCTTTTGTTTATTTCAGGACATGATGCCCAGCAATATTATCACAACAGCCAGTGATGTCCTCGTGGGCCAACTACAACGACGACGTCGTCGTCCGCGTCGTTGTCTTGACAATAGTTTGGGTTGTGCACGACCGCGTGGAGGTGGCGTCGCTGTGTCGTTACATGTATTTGATGGTTCGTTTCAACGTTTTGCATCGACGAAAGCGACGACGTTGACGGTGACGTAGCGTCAACGGAAATTATGACCACTGGCCTAGCGGTCGGCAGATGAACGCAGAGAAACAACATCAAACGTTCACTTGTCTGGCACTTTCAGGCGTCGTAAATTGAAGGCTCAAATTCACATTATTATTTTTTCTTTCTATCTGCTCCCGTGAATAGCTTCAGTGGTGCACGCATTCACACACATACTTGTATACCACATACACACAAAAATATACACAGTCGTCGATAAGGCAGAAGGTGGGGCCGTGGATGGAAGAATGGCGAGTGCGTGATGTATCTTATATATACATATATATATCTGGACATATATAGTCATATGTATATATGTGAATGTTTGATGTGGTGTATAACTGTGTATGTGTGATGTCTAGAGAGTCAATACCTCGAAGATGATACGCGTTGATTTCCTTTTGGGCGGGTCTCAACACCGAGAGATAAGTCACATTTTAAAGCATATAAAAGTGATTATGAATAATGAAATAAACAAAATACAAATTAATTCAAACGAGGAGAATGAAATAGCACAACACGCTGATGCTGCTGCCGCTGTGTACTGCACGCACGTATATATTTATATATGCTCGATACACGCGCACCGACGATATAAAAGGGCACAGCCAGGTCGTCAGCCGATTGATAATAATTATTTCTCACCGCACTGTTCTAAGATTAACGTGCTTCGCCTTCGGGCTCCGCGATGTCTCGTTGTATTAACCGCGAAACGCATAGCGACCAATAAACTCCTTACAATTAAAAAATATATATATTCATAAATATATAAACATAGTTGAGTGCAATTTTGTTCATATGATAGATCAATGCCATTCAATGTGTAAATTGAACTGAACACACGTGGAGGTTTATTGTATATTTGTGTAAATTAAAACTACATACCTATCCGGCACTATTCAGGCGTGTCACCAACATACCTAGTCAGGCGATTGTGTCGGCGTCGTCGGATTACCCATTTGATTATCATCATTTGATTCTTCTGTTTTGATATAGGCGCGCTTTTATTTTTGCTCTTTTTTTTATTTGACATATTGATTGCGACATCATTCATTTATTCGCCTTCACAACGACGTGTGTGATATTGGAGAATATTTTAACTGACAAACAATTGTTCGATTGATGTGCCACCAATAACAGACTGAAATATTTAATTCGCTTTGAAAGAGTGGCAGTTGTGAAAGGTTGGTTTCATCCACCTGTATGTTTTATATACTTTTATGTCACATATCTCTTGATTTGCAATGCAACCAATCAGTATTTCATTTCTCTTCTATACTTTTTTTTGTTTTCGTATGTTCAATCTACTTTTTTTTTTCTTGCCTCACCGATGACATTGTCATTTTGCCAACATTTTGTCATGTACCATTCATATCTATTTGTCGTGACCCCATTTGTTTTATCAATTTTTCGTGGTGTTATTTAACAAGTTTTACCACACATGATGCCATAAATTACAATACTTCTTCATTTAAATGTTTCATTTGCAGATTAGTGAAGAATATATTTTTAAGTGTGGACGATAGTAATGAGGAAAGTATCGATGGAACAATCCCAAATCATGTCGAATTTCAATGAGACGGAAAATCACAATGGTGATGAGTCACCATGCAGAGATAATTCTCCTGTATTATATCCAGTGAGTGAATGGAATATGAATCAATTGAGTATTATGCAAATATTTCCCTTATCGGAACTAGTTCCATTGTCAATGCAAACAACATTGCCAGAATTGTTATATTGACAATATTATCATTTGTATCTTTTATCGTCAACATTAACTTACAGTCAATATACAAAGAAGCACCTTTTAGCGACGATGCTGATGCTGTCGCTGAACGAGAAGGGTGCGATTATGATACGAAAATTTCTTTGAAGATGGCAAAGAGTGGTGAAGGTTCGTTACTGATAAGATATTACATAAAATCTGTTAATTCCTAATGTTAACATCTGCGTTTATCATTATCAGCACCACGAAGAATACGAGTCTATGCCGATGGAATATATGACCTTTTCCACCAGGGCCATGCTCGACAATTGATGCAGGCCAAAAATATCTTCCCAAATGTGCACTTAATAGTTGGAGGTATTCTCGATAAAATAATGGGAGAAGTACGATGTATGTCATATACCTAATTATGTTCACATTTCGATTCCAGTTTGTAATGATGAGTTGACGCATGATAAGAAAGGAAGAACGGTAATGACCGACATTGAACGATACGATGCAGTTAGGCATTGTCGTTATGTAGATGAAGTAGTGCGTGACGCACCTTGGGAGATAGATGAAGAATATCTCCTCAAGCATAAGGTAAATGTATAAGGCAAGAGATCGGGTGAGAAATTTGGTCATTATACATCGTGATTTATTCAATAGTTTCCATTTCATTAAATTTGCAGATTGATTTCGTTGCACATGATGATATTCCATATTTGACCGATGACACAGAAGATGTTTATGCTACAATCAAAGCACGAGGTATGTTTGTTGCGACGCAACGGACTGAGGGTGTATCAACATCGGATATTGTAGCGCGAATTGTCAAAGACTATGACATGTATGTACGGAGGAATCTGGCTCGAGGATATAGTGCTAAAGAGCTGAATGTTTCGTTTTTAAGTGTATGTTTTAATTGATATATGTAGCAAATGTTCTTTACGTGTCTTTATTTATGCTCATATTCATGTTACAGGAAAAGAAGTTCCGGTTACAAAACAAATTTGATGATTTGAAAGACAAAGGAAAACGTGTAATGGAAAATATAGAAGAGAAACGGATGGACATGATATCAAAATGGGAAGAAAAGTCCCGTGATTTTATAGATGCATTCCTTTTACTCTTCGGACGCGAGGGAAGACTGGTGGGTCTCAAGAGAATCGGTTTTTATTCATTCACATTTTTATATCTATTGGTATCTTCAATCGTCATCCTCATCACTGTATGGTACACGGCGAAAGAGTGTGCTAATGGATTGATACGTCTTATGCGTTGAAATCCCTTGACACTTCATGCTGAAGAAGTTCATCCAGACACAAATTTTGCACAAAAGTTTTTCTTTTACACACCTTTTACCAATATAGATCCTTAACATATATGTCCTGTTATTTTATACACTTGTTCCTTTGAATAAAATCCATCTATCAATCACTCCTGCTTCCAATTCTCATTGCTTTATTAATCTCTTTTTTACTGCATGGATGGATGGGATCATTAATTTTCAATCTCACTTTTGTAACACAAAGTCCATCTATTCAAGTTTTTCTTCTCATTTTTTTTTTTACATAAGTCTTTACTTGCAGTCAACCATCTGGAATGAGAGCAAAGGTCGATTGATGCAGGCACTTTCACCTCCCGCAAGCCCCAAGAGGGCCGGCAGTCCTAATGGTAGCAGTAGTAGTAATAATGATGAAGATCACGTCAGGTATGCAAATGATAATTGATCAAATTATTTTTTCTTACACACATTCACATATTCCATAGTTCCTTCTTCTGTTTGTAGTCCACCACCAACAAAAAGTGGGCGCTATGAATTTCCTCAAGGAAATGCAATGCTTTATTTCAGTGATGACTATAGCGACGATGATGATATAAATTTACATTCAAAATAATCCTAAGCATCATTATAAATTCGCCCATCTCTATTTCGTTTATTTATTTTACATTCATCATTGATTTTTCAAAGTCAAGAGTTCATTTTTCTAGATATATCTAGATGACTATTGTAACATGTGGACTGGAAACAATATAGATTAACGTGAATGCACAAGTAGGTTGAACTTTGTATGGGTTCAATGCAGAAAAAAGAAGGTTATGATTACCCCAGTCATTGTAAAATTGAAATGAATGATATTTTGAATTACTTCACTGGTAATGAAATAGAGTAAATTTGTCGTTATTATAGAAAAATGACGGAGGGTTTCATTTTTATACTTAAAATTCAACTGAAACCAAACTGATGAGTTCATTGTCATTGCGTTCATTCCGAGAAGGAAACCAGAAAGAAGAGGACGATCTGATAATGAATTTCCTCGATAGAGAAAAATATTCATCAACTAAGTACTTCTACGTTGTATTGAAATTGATTGAGTTTCATGCTTATAGCTAATTTATTTATACATTCGCGGGTTGAATTGTGATTTGAAGTAACGAATCAAATTTTTGACATGAATTGTAAAATAGAAGTGCATTCATATTTATTTAGTTACATTTTGTCGTAACATACAAAACATAGCGAAATGTTTTCAAATGTTAGAGACGTAGTGTGATGAAAATATTTATTTTTGCTACGTTATCAGTTCGCACACTGGACACGCATATTGTTCAGTGGAAAATTTGTCGTGTGCATCACCTTGCTGAATTATATACAGTGGAGTTTGACCACCATGAGTGTGCATGATTATTGTGAATATTAATGTGGCAGTCAGCATTTATGGTTAATGTGCATGGAGAGGAAAAATGTATATAACCTTTTGCTACTTTATTGTTATCACACTCACACCAACATCAATTACAAAGAGCTGAACAGTTTATTGTATTCTCAATACATCAATTGTTGGTGTGTATAATGAGCAAGTGTCAAGTTATGCAAACTGGTGATACGTGAAAATATAACGTCGCCGTGATAAGGGCCATAATTAACCGATGGTGCCTGTAAATTCGACGTATAGTCTCTTAACAATGTATGATATAAATGCGAGAAAAGTGTGTATGCAAAATGATTTTCTATGAACGCATCTGTTGCGATATTTTGTTTTCAACAGGAACGTGAGAGTTTTCAAGATGAATGTTGTACGTGGTATTTTTCTTGGCATAAATTCACTTGAGATTTTGATTGTTATGACGAAAACAAGAGGAATTTTGGTTTATACGAAATGACGATGGCTGAAATATTATAAATAAATCTATTTATGGTTGCTCACGAATCTGTAGAGCAATTCATTGAAAAAAATTATCATTAAATTGATTGATAGAACAAAATATTATTAATCATGGAGAAGAATTTACTTACTGTATTTCTCCGTTGAGTGCGCAAAGTTAATGTTCGTATTATGACTATTATTAGTGTGCTGAGGAAGAAATTTCATATGCAAATCAGTTGTTATTGTTTTATTTATTGTATTATTTTCCAATTTTATTGTATTTCTCGGCTGAATAGCGAACGAAGTATATATAATGAAAACAAACAAATATTTTTCCTTTATTGAGATACTCAAAATATTTACATTAAGAAAAATTTGGTTCATATCACACCAGTGATCACCGAATTCTGATTATTGATGTGGTGTTTGTTTTTCTACATCACCAAACACCAAGATCGATTTGAATTGAAACAAAAGTCTGATTTTTTTTTTTCTATCAAACTAATGGAACGCATGGGGGTTCCCGAAAAAAAGCCGGAAGTGTCAATATTCATTACGTACGTCAAAATTTGCGTGAGGGGAATTGCGCCTTTGCCGCTTCCATTAAATTCCTAACTTTATTATCCAATCTCGTGATATATTCTCTTGAATGGCGAATTGAGATTGGCTTCAGTTTTCGCCACACCATATATTGTGCTGATTCATAGCAGTGTTGTGGGTATTGACAATTTCTCACTAATATTGAAATAAACTTACAACAATGTTCTAACCTCGTTTGCGAGGTTTTTCGACTTTGTGCATGCACTTTTTATATCAAACAGATGATATTGATAATGGAATTCGGGATTTTGGGACCGAGTAAAAATTTTTGTCGCCGAGTATTTCGCATTGATAGAAGCCAACTGCATCTTTTCGAGCATATCAAAGACGTAAGGAAATCAATAAATTGACGAGAATGCATACATAACCTCGAAATTTACGTTTTGAAAATATTGTTATGGCGGCTAGCTTGATGATTGGTAAGAAAAATTCGAATTATACAGTTGGTCTGCGTGTTTTCTACTGTTGCGCCTGTCACTCCTATAAAACGGAAAGAGACAAACTAACCTCTAACAGAATATACATATGTGTAAGAGAGATACACAATATTTTACAGGTAATGTCTTCTCTGTCTGTTTGCTCGCGCGAGATAGAGGGAAAGTTTTTAACAACGCGAATGCGTGTGTTGCCACAAGCTTCTCAGAGTACAGACAACTTCTTAGCTAGCTTATATCTTGCTTATTATATACTTACTTTTGTCACTTTGATGTGTACAATATAAACTGTGTGCGTGCGCGTGTGTGTGTGTCGTTTTGTTTATGGGGGCAAGAGTGAGAGCTATTTACTAACCGTTTATTTATTAATCGATAATGGATTTTAAATGATATGTTTATTGGTAGCTCGTTTATTGTCATACCACGCTCATAACGGATTCATCGTCTGCGAATTATCCGCGAGCCAAGTAAGCAACAAACGGGCGGGCGTCCCGATGTTGTAACGAAATAAAAAAAAACGGTCAAAATGGAAGAGCAAAGCGTTCATAGCAGTATCAGCGATATAAATAGTGAGGAGCCATCTAAAAGTGAACGTGAGTTCAAACAAATCATTTTGCAAATGGATATTAAGTATTGGAGATATTGGAAAATAAATGGAGAACGACATGAGAAAGAGGAAGAAGAACAAGACGCAAATAATGATAATGATAATAATACAGTGGCAGTTCTAACACGATTGTGATTGCGCCTTTTATGCATTCTCGTGACGTGCTTCTGATAATTCCATTCCACTTGAAAATATCTCTATTTTCAAATTTTATCATGACGCTTCTAACCCCTAAATTATTCATTGAACAAGGACCCTGGGCACAAATACAAACAACTATTGTTGAGCATCCGTTATCACAGTCATTCACAATTTATTTATATATATATTATTTTTGTTCGTTGTTTGTATTTGTATTGTGTCCGTTGATTTATTACGGTACACACATTCGTATGATCTCCCTAAACAGCAATTCATCGTCTTGTACAGTATTTTTTTTCCTCTTTGCACTTGTCCTTGACATATTCGAGCTACAAAAAAATTACGTCAGAGCTGGTGCACAGATCGAGTTGCTGCATTGAGCAATAGAAGTTCAAAAAATATATACATTTTTCGTTTTTTTTTTTTTCATATATTAATTCAATTCATACCTAAACCGATATGGATGTTCGTCGATATCTATATGTATATGTATATATATGAACGAGTGTATTTTTCATGTATTTATTCATCAATATATTTTTTCTTGTCACATGCAGACATACTTCTTCCGAGAAAGAAAAGAATATGTTTGGTTGGTATTGCTAGCAGTGATCCTGCTCTTGGTACTGCAGCACAACAGTTTGGAGTTCCCGTCCTGAAATCCGAGACAGGGGTTGAATATGTGGACGACACCACTTATTGCACTTATTTTATACTCAAGCATTTTGAAGGACCTGAATATGAAATATTACACAAGAGTGCGCATAGGTAAATATTTTGTTATCCAATCTAATAGTTCATGAAATGGATCAATTTGTTTTGATATATACATTATTGTACGTGTTTATGTATTGTAATGGACTGTCTGTTTCCTTTTATTCGTTAGATTATTGGGGCCAACTGCACTTATGCAGTTGGCAGACAAAAAAGAATCTTTACCAAGTATCAATAGACCGATGTATACGAGAGCTATGCTGGGAACGGTTGTTGTATTTACTGGTTTTAGGAAGAAAGATGAATTGGTATGGATGTCAATTCAATAATAGAAATTTAATTATATCAGTTTGTGGTATGTTTGTCCTCATGATATCATTGTATTCTTACAGACTAGGCTCATCAACATGATTCACAGTATGGGTGGTAGCATTAGGAAGGAGATGGGTGCGAAAGTGACTCATTTGATAGCTAACTGTTGTGGTGGTGACAAGTACAGATATGCTGTTACATTCAGGGTACCTATAATGTCCATGGGTTGGGTTGTTGCCCTTTGGGATGCTAAGGATGATGTTACTACCTATGGGAATAATGATAATTTTGTAAGTTTGCTTCGACAAGTATTTTATTCATCAAACTCACCTCTAAAAGAAATTATATTGATAATATAGAATAATGCATTATTTCAGATTTCACACTTCAAACTCAAACCGTTTTTCGGGGCACGAGTCTGTTTCTTCGGATTTCCAGAAGATGAGAAGAAACATATGTGCGAAGTATTACAGCAGCAAGGTGGAGAGTCAACAGAAATTGACGATCCTGAGTGTACTCATGTTGTAAGTTTATCAATAATTCTGTCGACTCTTATGATTTACGACTTCACACTCATTTTCTTTTGTGCACTATGATATGTCACGCAAAACTTCTCTAGGTCACGGACATTGGCAACAACAAGTACAAGATATCGAACTCAAAACATTCCGCAAACTCTCCCATCAAATATCCCTATTCTTATCTATTCCATTCACTTAATGACACTAAAGGCCACTCATTCACTCATTATGATTCTGATATCAATATTACACCACCAATATCAAATACAATTAATTATACTTTACTTAACAACAGTCAATCGTATTCACGTCAGAATAGTTTAACGTCAACAGATGCATCCATCTCTTCGTTTACAATTGATAAAGACATATCGATAATATGTAGTTCAACCAAAAATATCAGTTATGATTCTGCCATTTTTATGGACTATACTTCTTCATCATCGTCACCTGAAATGGCTTATCTATCAGACGATTTTGAAATGGCAATCGAATGCTGTGATGTCTCTACCTCAACCAATATATCACAAGTGTCAAAAGATACAGTGAAACGAAAAAGTGTAATTTGTCCTGACGGTGAATGTGGAAGTGTTCAATTATTGCACCACATATCAAATCGTGATTTTGATACACCAATAATAATGGAGGATGATAATGATTCTTTACTTAGCCAAAATTCAGTTAAAGGTGAATTCAGAAAGAAAAAAACTCCGCGACGATATGTAAAATGGAAAAGGTCAAAATCTTGTTTTACATTACCAATGTCCGAAATGTCATCAAATCATTCACGATTTATTAGATTGCAATCTCATTCAGATTTATTTATACAAAGTGAGCAAAGAGTAGAGAAATTTTTTTCGGAAAGTTCAAATTCAACTACGGGTACATTTACACGAAAGCGACGTTCACCACAACGGCCACGTCAACATTATCAACGTTCATTGTCCTCATCATTATCATCTTTATTAGTCGATATGAATTTCCCGTTCACATTCAAACGTTCCATGCAAATAAATCCATGTGTTGACACCTGTAATCACAGTGAATGTACACAACAGCGTGCATTATCACGTGGACTATTCCGTATTCCACCGAAAAAAATAAGAACAACAAGACGCAATCACTCCAAACATGCTAGAAGTTTTGTAACATCTACATTGACTGTTAGAGCCAATACACCGAGAGAGAGATATACCAAGTTGCGAAAAATTGATGGAGATCAGCCATATCGGATGGTAGTTTTTTATTTTTTTTTTACGAATCTGTGATGGTTGGGTTCGATGGTTTGATTTTTTGCGGTGGCAGTATAAATTATTTGTTCATTCGATTAGTTAGTACATGTTCTGTCATGAGAAGTTGTCCTTGTCGTTGTATCTCAAGCACCGGCTAGTTAAATAATATTTATACATGCAATTTTTTTTATTTCACTAAGGTTGTCGATGAGTCAAATGTGAATACATTACCTGATTTGGCGTCGGTACGAGCTTACATCGTCAAGGCTGAATGGTTCTGGACTTCGGTGCAGAATGAAGGTGCAGCGGATGAAAAGGAGTATTTATTCGAAGATGTAAGTTGATGAAAATGTAAATCGCAATCTCTTGATTAGTAGAAACTGTTACTAATTCCACATATCTTTTCTATCCATCAGTATTTGGAATCAGTGCTGTCTCCAAGTGCAATAGCTAGACGAGATAGTCAACAAGCAGCAACACCTACCACCGCATCTACAAGACGAAAACGTAAACGTCTCGCGGAAACTCTATCAAGTCTTGTTCAAAATGGTGGTGATTCGCCAGCTGTGCATAAACGGAGATCCAGCATTAGTGATGCAGGCCATCTTAGCGTCAGCGGGAGTTTTTTGGATTGTACAGCGAGTCCGGATAAGCAACTGCTGGATGGTGAGCGATTCACACATTTTAGGTTTATTAATTCCTCTCCACGTTCTGTAAATGTTCCCTTCTGCATATTTCCCTGTGGGTAGTTCTTGAATTTTCTCCTGTAAATGTGCAAAATAAATCATTTCCATATACGATTTTGTATACTATGAATCTTCCTTCTGCTTATGGTCTCACGATTCTTTATGTCGAATTGATGAGAATTAACCAATTGACAAAATAAAAAACATGAAAAAATTTCTTACAAATAAAGTTGACACTAAAATCAAAGTAGTGCCACTGTAATGTAACAATTAAAATGGCTTTTGATGGTTTTGTTTTCCTAATACGGACCATACGTGAGGGAAGACTAAGATGAATAGAGTTATTCGTAAATGACAGATATTCCAGAGGTGGAAGCTGTGAATACAGAATCAGCTCGAAAAAATCTATCTCCACGTCATCAAGTGTTTTTGGAGTTGGTACAGACTGAATCGAATTATGTTGGAATACTCAGTACGATTATGACAGTGAGTTGTTTATTATATTCATGTCATCATCAATCTACAAATTATCTCCTAATTCATTCTCTGACCGATTATATTGCCCAAATATAAAACAATTTTTTTTCTATGTGATAGTTATTCAAATCACCGTTGGAAGACTACATCGATACCACCAATGAATTATTGAACAGTACAGAAGCGAAAATAATCTTTGGAAACTTTCCACCTATTTATGAAGTTCATAAGAAAATGTTGGAAGAGTTACGATACAGTGCAGCACATTGGGCTGAAGATATAAGTATAGGAAATATTTTTTTGAAATATGCACCGGACTTAGTAAAGGCTTATCCGCCTTACGTCAATTTCTTTGAAAATACGAAAGAAATGTTGGATCAATGCGATCAAAACAAGCCGCGTTTTCACGCTTTTCTAAAAATATGTCAAACAAAACCTGAATGTGGTAGACAAAGTCTGAAAGAGTTGATGATCAAGCCCGTGCAACGATTACCCAGTATTAGCTTATTGTTAACGGATATTCTTAAGCATACAAATAAAAATAATCCTGATCAAAGTGCCTTGGAACTGTCTATCAGCAGTATTAAGGAAGTTATGACGTATATCAATGAGGATAAACGAAAAACTGAGGGGCAGCTTGTCATGTTCGATATATTTAATGAAATTGACAATTGTCCCCCTCATCTAGTCTCATCGCACCGATCGTTTATTGGAAAGTGTGACGTAATGGAACTCAGTGAAGGATTGAGTGGTCGCGGTGATCATTTGGTTTTATTTTTGTTTACGGATACTTTGGAAATATGCAAGAAACGTTCGAAAGCTTTCAATTCGTTGAAAAGTCCAAATATGGCGAATGGATTACACACAGCAAAACTCAGTCAGGGCAAACCGTACAAACATATCAAAATGCTTGCGCTAAGTACTATCAAAAAAGTTGTGGACATACGTGAAACTGACGGTAAGCCGTTGAGACCATTGACGGATCAATTATTAATATCTCATTTGACCAGAAATGATTTATGTCCACTGTGGATTGAATGATTCGACTAATTTTATGTAATTATATTCACAACAGAATGTCAAAAAGTATTTGCATTGATGGTCCGAAGTAATCAGGAATTAAAAGAAAAACTATATTCATTTACAATAAGCGATGAGGAAGTGAATAAGATGAACTATTTGAGGACCCTGTGCAGACAAATGGCCAATACGGTTTGCAAAGCTGACGCAGTACGTTCTTTAAAATTAGACTTATGAACATTGAACTCCCCTCTTATAACCTGTATATGACATGATCATTGATTATCTTTTAGGACACATTTCTCATTAGTTTAGATTCTCATCAACTTGAAATTGATACCAGTGACGTTGCTTTAGGAACATTGAGCAAAGCATTTAAGTAAGTATGTGTGAATGGTCCGGTAGACTGTAGTTTTATTCATTATTCCCTTTCAAATATCTATTCATTCACTGCAAATTCATTGCATCAAGTACTTTTCAGTCATCATTTTACGCGAACATTGCAGTTTCGACAAATTTTTCGAAGAGAATTCAAATATAGATTGGTGTACAGTCCAGTAGTTTCAATACAATTACGATCATATTATTAATAGAAAATATTTTCTTTTCCGTACTGCATGACAACGGAACAATAATGGGACACGGTGACGTTTGGTTGCAGGAGCCTATTTCATAATTTTTACCTGGAGTATATGGATCCGTATGTGTTCCTACTGAGTAGCATGTGTGAAACGTTACATGTCCCACTGCCGTTAGTGCTCGCCTAATTATCACCATCACTCTGTATTCTTTATTCTGCTTCATTTGTCATTTGTTAGATTAATTATATTTGATATATAACCGAGCGGATTATTGCGCATGGGATGCAATTGATTAATTCAATGAGCACGTAGGGAATTGAAAGCAAATTATGTCCCAGTTCTGGGTTGATTTTCGATATCATCCCTAGCAATAGGATTTGTTGCACTGAAATATTCTGCCTGATGACTTGATTTTCTCTGTACGTTTGTTTATGTTGATGTTATATTCATACCTCGATGAGACATTGAAGCATACATCACTTTTTATTGATCGAACGTGAATTGGTTTCTTCTACCTTTCGGTTGAGTTGTTATTGCAACATAAGATTGATTTTGTGTACAGTGATAAATTGACCAAATTTTTTTTTTTTCTATATGCAGATTTGCCTCTCGTACGAGGATGAAAGTCGGTCGAGCATTCAGTTTCAACAAAACTCCAAGTAAATTGAAGAGAGCAATGTCTACAATGATGTCACCATTCGGATCAACGCACAGTCTTACACCTGCAAGCCAGCAGCTTGCCCAAATGCGATTAGCCAGCTGCAACAACATTAACGTTAGTTGATTGTTTGATTGTCAAAAATCTTTCCTATTCTTTTCTACAATTTCGCCCTTCATGACTTTTTCTTTCTCATAAATCGATTACTTCTGCGCAACTCTTCTCTTTTTTTCAATAAAATACATTTTGTCATGCATAATTCATAGCACTACTTTGCATACATCTATCGATTATCATAATGCATTCAGTCAAATAATATTAATAATGTTGATGTTATTTTTGCGTGTGTTACGCTGTACCAAAGTATCAGGATGAATATTTTACGAGACGTAAGTACTGAGCGCGATTTAATTTTCTATTCAAAATTTCTTCTAACAATGTCTTGAGGTGACAACAAAAAATCGTTGTTCAATTGTCCAATTGAAAAAAACATACGAAAGAGTATACCATGTAGAAAAGATATCGAGTATTGCTCAGTGGTTTTTCACAATATACTTCCAATAATTTCTACGAACAATTGAAATTGATATATGCAATTTTACAGGAGCTGGGCAATGGTGGTCCAGATTCGCCATCTAGAGACGATGTTCTTGTCGCACCAATGTCGGTTCAGCCGACACGCAAGGCGAAGTGCAGCTCCTTGAGTATGGCCTCTTTAAGAAGGTTGTAATGAATTCTAACGTGCGTGGAACGAATAAGATTAACAATAACCGAGAGAGTTCAGTTCATTTTTCATACTCTCGCTTAGCTTATTTGTATAACTGCGCTCATGAACAAATTAATTGTTCACAATCATATTGCCGCGATTTTTTTTTTTTTTAGTACTAACGCCTGATGTCTGTATAAGACTAAATGCAACCTGGTGATTTTTTTCCCTCCCGTTCTTTTCTCGGATATCAAGAATATCTTCACGATTGTTTTTGCAAGTCTTCATAACTTACCAGAGATTGGGAATGTACGTTATGAAGTCCAATCTATAACATGTGTTCTGATCAATATGCGCGCTGCCTATAACAACTGTTCAACACACATTCACTTGAATAACCTTAATATTATTAGTGCCTCAAACTGTGGATTCGTATAAGTTTGGCATGTAGGCAATAATCAGACTGTAACAAATGCGTGCAAGTTTAACATCTCGCGATTCGTCTTTCGCAATATACTTAGAACAGCTTCCATAATTGATCTGAGCAAGTTACATCATGAATGGCTCATCATCTCGATCCACCTTCTCAACATCTGTGTTGAAACTTTAGTATTTTTCCTTCCTGAAAACGATATTTATCTTCGCCATCCACTCACCTTCATTTATTTTCTTATACTTCAGAAACTGTTCCAATGAGGTGATTCAAGACAAAGCAAATATATAAAAGAAATAAGAAACAAAAAAATTTATAGGTGAGCCATCAACGATATACAGAAAGAGAGAAATATACCGTATGTGAAAATAATGGAGAAAAATGGCAACATTATACCATATCAAGATGCGTTTCTCCGATAACTATTTTGATACGTACAAACATCGATGAATTTTTATTTGTATATAATTATATATGTATATGTTTAACAAGAAGATAAAAATTTAATGTTACGATTAGAATCGTTCTCTGATTACGTCTTAATGATGCCAGACATATAAAATCCAGTGAAGGAACAGATAAAAATAAATTAACATTAATATTAGAATAGTTCCTGACTTCATTCTAATGATGTCAGATAAAAATCCAGTGAATACATAGAACAATAGAACTGTCATCATGTTATCGTCATTATTATTATTTCCGTCGTAAATCATAACATTGTCATAATATATTAATGATCGCATTTTTCAATATAGTTCCATTTATGAGCCTTCGTTTTCCAATTATTCAAAACTCCTAGTTGTGTTACTCATCAGTCATAATAAAAGTAATTATTTCTTTTACGAATAATTTTGAATTGTGCCATAAGGGAAAAAAAAAATATATAAACGGCACTATTTATGAAATGGGATAATTGAACACGGTGATGGGAAACATGAAAGATTACCTATATGTGCATGAAATGGTATTGTGAACATTATTGATGGAAGCGTAGATGAGTGAGTGAGCGAAGCTATACGAGTGTTCGACAATATTCATCAAAGGCATGTTTATAATGAATGTTCATTGGGGTGATTGGAATATAGCGCAACGGTTTTGGCTTCGCAAAAGCCTGGGCTGATAAATTGAAATGGTTTGTGATAACCGAATTTGCTGATATAGTGGATGGTAAATATGTGAACAAATGGAAGGGACGAGAACGATGTAGAAAGATAACGCAGAACGTTTTGTTGAAATTTATACAGTCGTTGCCAACAATTAGTTATAGATGCTTGGAAAAATGAAGGATAATAATAATGTGCCTGCTTTTTGCAAAATAAAGTCTCGGGTATCACAGCAGTGCTGTGGAAAAATAGTACATTGTTGTGAATATAAAATGAATGGAAGATGCTTGATATTAGAGAATAGACAAACTGATGAAGAATAAAAATGTGACATCGGTTTGAAGAGAGTTGAAAATGGCGTTGAGCATAGCTCAACGATTACTACTTCAATATTATTCAATATTGTAAATATAAAACATAAGTTTTTTCCCCCGAGTCAAGTAGAACTTAAAGTATATATTTTTTATTATAAAGAGAAATTGCAACAATAATATGAATCGACGGTAATATCAATCCACAATCATCGCCAATTATTTATATTGAAACACTGTAATAGATTGTAACAATCCGAGATCTTTAATATGTAAAACTATAGAAACCAGAAATGAATTTCAATGAATACTTTTTTCATCCCCAAATCATTCACAATTATTTCATTATGTCACAATCCTTATTCGATTAGCTATCACTTATCACTCCTGAAAGTATAGAATATTTGAATAAACGTACCGACATATCTGCGCATTCATTCCCCAATTGATTTGAATATTATCACGTGTGCAGTATGGAAACTTCAATAGATTTGTATATACATAAAATATTATGTATGTGTCTCGAATCATTCAACCAGCAAGGAGGATTGCGGTCGAGAATACGGAAAACTTTGACCTAGTAAGAAAACGACGAGCATGTGATTGGGGAAAGCACCAGAAAGAGGAGGAAATACATTTGAATTATGTTGATGATGGTTCAATGTTCAGGGAGACGGACAAGAGGAAGAAAGCGTGGGCTCAAGAAAGAGACAGTGGGATGGAAAATTATACAGAGATGAAATGTTATCAGAACGGCTAGTAGCGATCACAGTAGCTCACATTGATTTTCACGGGGGGGTCAGTGGGGGAATGATGCTTTGAAAAGTTGGGGAAACGCGAATAGAAGCTGCGCCGCGGCCTTCAATTCTCTTACTCTTTCTTGCAGTGGTCGCGCGTGATCTCTTCGCCGTTCTTTTTTCTTCATATTTTTGTTCTATAAATCTATATTTTTCACCCCTATTCTTGTGACCAACACTTTCTCTCATTATCTTTTATTCCTCCCTATTCATTTTCTTCATCATAAATCAAATAAGGATAATTGATCTTCGCGCAATCAATTATTTATTACACTCACTGTAATTTTTGATATTCTGAAATTATGTTCACATTTTGCGAACTATACTCACAGTTTTAATACAATAAAATTTCATATTCCTCTCTATTTTCTACATACATTTCTACTATTCAATCCGTTTCCCCTTTTCTCTCCTTTGTTGTGTTTGCCGCAAAGGTACATTATGCTGAAGGATCAGAGGTCGCCGGAAATTTGACAAACGAGCGGTTGGCAAGTGATGGAAAAAAGCATTGAAACGACAAGTACCGTTCATTTTTATTTTCACCGGCGATAAAAAGATATTTTTCATTTTATATATGTATGAGGAACATAGGTGAAAGAAAAAGAGAAAAGCGAGAGAGATAGATCCAGAGTGTGACGCACGAGCTGCGTCAGCGACGCGTCGTTTCAAAGAGTCCGCGGCAATGACGACAATGAGAGTTATTGTTGTGTGCGCGCGCGGTCACAATGCTGCAGAGTAGAAGGAACCCCGTAGAAAAGAAAATGAAAAAATCTAAGTATGGATAAATGAGTAGAGAGATGGGAAAAAAAGTGTCGAGTCAAGTTAGTAATTTATTCGGATAGAAAAAACGAGACGAAAAAAAAAAAAAAACAAATGAAAGAAAGGAAAAAATAAGAAAACATCATTTTATCTTCTTATCACGTGCCGCAAGCTCTTATTTCCTTCTCTTCTTAATACTGGCTTGTGTAACTTGACGCATAATTAAACTGCCTAATTCTTTTTCACCCCATTACCCAAGTACTTACTAATGCAGAAAAGCGAAAAAATATGAATATATTTAATATATTAAAT
>JABMBR010004376.1:0-25934 GCA_018881525.1 Meteorus sp. PSUC_FEM 10030008
CCAAAAAAAAGTTACAACCCCAAAAAGAAAATCTGTTAACGAATTTTCACGTATTATTGGAAATAACTTGTTTATCGGTCACTTTACGATGAAAAGTGAAGGGAATGAAATTGCAGACAATTCAATTTCCTACAAATAATGTCTGATGAAATTTTTCGTGGGGTCGCTAATTGAAGAGATATAGCGCGAAAACAATTTATACCCCTTTTCCATTATGGCGGCCGGGGAATAAAGGTTGCAACCCCACAAATTTCAAGTTAAGCTGTAAAGTACAAAAATGTAACTTTTCAATGGACTAAACGTTTTGTCCACGTGGTGATGCGATAATATATCTTCATGGTTTACTCGTAAGCTCTTGGAGGTGTGTCACACTACTCTTGGGACTACCTTTATTCATTTCCATACAAAATTCAAACAATGAAATGGTTGTCAGGCTAAAATACCTGAGTAGACCCACGTGAATACTGAATTGCACTCCATCCACTATGTAATATTCCCCTTCATATAATTCTTGACTTTTGACATTGTTGATGTTTACCTTTGGTGAATTGCAATTTCTATCGTTTTGTTTTTCTCTCAATGGGTGGTCTCAATTTTTATTGAAATTATCGTACACATAAACCCCTTAAATATATAACTCTAATAGTATTATAAATAGAGAAAATAACTTTGGTTATAGCTCAACAGGAAAATTTTACGAGGATTAGTTTGAAATATTTAGGCTGTTGTGGTGTTTCGAAATAGCTAAAATTGGCAAAACTTACGGATAATCTCGTGGTTGGTGTATCGATGATATTTTATGAGCCTCTTTCTACAAACAAAAATACATAAACACTTGTATTATTATTTTTATTTCAATATTCTCTGTATACTGCTCATCCTCTCTTGTAGATTAAAAAAAAATGAAACAGATGAGTTTATAGAATTGAGGGGTGCAATTTCATTGAAGTTGTGTAGCTAAGAGGCAAAGAAGGATTGATGAAAGTGGGATGGAATATAAGATGACGGGAGAAGGTGCGAAGTGTGAAGGATCGAAGGCCAATCGGGTGGGCCTAATTTAGCCAACATATAAAGTGCAAAAAAATTTCGTGGTATAATTTTTTGCGATGATTCATTGATGGTGATGCAGAAGAAAAGGCCACTTGTATATTATGATACATACTGGTAAATTAATTTTTATTGCATGTGAAATCTTTCTCGACGACAAATTGAGTTGTTTATTTATCTTTTGCTAAAATCATAATTAAAACTAATTAAAATCCAACCAAAATTTTATTCTATGTCAGACTAAAATTTACATCCATGAGAATTTATCACAAAAAAACACTAAACTGCTTTTAGTTCTGTTTTTAGATAAATTCCAGTAACAACGACCGTTAAAAAAAAATTTTTCCCATATTCAGATCTGAGTAAAAAATTTCTCTCTATCAAGAGGGAAAAAGAATAATATGGATGAAAATTTTTTCGTACATCTCCCTCAACACCAGCACTTGATTACACATCACACTCTCGATATACTTTCAATGATGATGCACCATTTGCCACGTTGCTCTGCAGCTCCTTGTATTAACTCAGCGCGATATTTCCAGCTTTATTTTCTCGTTTGTTCATCTTTCATGAGTACGATGATGATTATGATGATAATGGTGTTGACGATGATGATGATGAACCAGCGCGCCGATGATATCCCTCAAGATGTCTCATACCTGATGGTATAAACGCGCAATGAAAGCCCCGCCATTGTTGCGGAGTGTATGGAAAAACTTTTGAAAGATATTTTGTACATTTTGTATACACACTCTCGTCATCACAATGTGTACAGTGTTGATGCTTTTGTATAAGAGAACTGCACGGCAGGATCTTCATGTATATGTACATATAAATATAACAGCGGGATGAAATGATAATGAAAAAAAAGGAGAATAATAATAAAAAAGAAATTGGAAAAAAAATTAACCAAGAGCGAGAGAGCGCCGCGGGACAGACGGCGATCACGTCGTTTGAGGTAGCCGCCGACTCATTCATGTTTCGAAATGAGATCGGCCATTCTTTTCCCTTCCATCATCTACTCTCTTTTTCATTCTTTAGTATATAACTTCCTTCGAATGATGCATTTATCTGTATACTTGACAATGTGTGTGTTAATGTGAGCAGATTCATAGGCTGATGATTTTAAATTCGTCAGAAATTTGTTTAGTGTTTGTTTGAAGTCTAAATTATTAGTAAATCCACTAAGTTCGTGTTCTATATAGAACTTGTGAATGATTTTAAACGTTTTTTTAGATTTTTTTAAGAAAATTTAGGTTAGCAACGACGAAAATGTACGGAGTACTAAATTTCTTAGTAAAAATCTAAGTTGCGATTTACTTGGGTTTGATGCGAAAATTAGAGTGAAGCCGTTTATAATTTTCTCAGATTTCGCATCAGCTTACTTGTAATAGACGAATCTCATAGAAAACTTTTCTCAAACCTTAAATTTCTTTGAATCTCACTTGAAGTTGGTAATCTGTCACTTCATATATCCAAAAAAAAAAACGATCCAATATCAGTGTGGAATCCGGTAAATATTTCTAACGTAAAAAAAAATATTCACAACATAACAAAAAAAGAATTTCTTTTGAATTTCTTCTAAAAAAAACTGATTCTCTAAAATCTTTCCCTGGGGAAAAAGACCTTTCTCACATTTCTTCAATTACTTCGGTAATGATTTACAGTATTGCAATACTATACACATAAATAGTATATGACTGTAACTTTTGGAAGAAATGTGAGCGAATAAATTTTACAAGCCAATGACTTCATGAAGGTTTATGGTGGCCGGCGTGTGGCCGTCGCTCGACCATAAGAAATTGTTGTATACTTCTCTTGTATAAATGTGTACCTATGATTTTACAATTTTTCTATCGTCATTTCTTTTGGAAAGTAGTCGCGTGACCTCGAACACTTTATTATACACTCATATACTCTCCGTGCGAGATTTACAGCACGTTCTAAACTATTTAACAAAGTTGACTTGAGACTTTTCACTACAGGTTCAAGAACATTGAGAGAAAAAAAAATTCCACTACAATTAAATCAAACTGTAGAGGATTCAATTCCTAACCTAACTTCATACCTGATAAATTTATGCTTCGATCGTTAATTAATTAATCGAATCGATCGAGGACAAAATAAAGGGACGAAGAGAAAGTCCAGCAGCAGTTCAACAGAAAAAAAATAAAATGAACAATAAGTTTGAACAATTCAAGATCCAGTAGCAAGCGATACCCTGGTAACCCACATTTTGGTTCTGTAGGTAAAAAAAAATTATTCCAAGGTTATTTAAACAATTCAATTCAGTCCCAAGAACTCCAGTCCCAAGTTTATACTAAACGTCTCTAAAATTCTTCGATACAAAAATGAAGGTATATACCAAAATAGCAGGTCGTGAATTTTCTCAACGAAAGAAAACAATCTGCCCCCAGTGGGTTTGGAGCCAATGGGTCATTGGGGCAGTAGACCCTGTGCCAATAACAACAGTCAAACTCTATTCGAGCCTCCGAAGAACGCATAACTACCCAAACCCCCCCAGCACATCGTAAATTTTATTCAAAGGTTATAAAAATTAGTTCGAGAAGGAACGAAAAACCTACTTCGAAAGTTGACCGAACAGTAGCGAAATGACTTCTGTAAATTATATCATCAAAGTCCTACTCAGATGAATAAATAATCGCCAAGAACCATCGTCTGATAGATAAATTAAGAGTGTGAAATAAAATTTAACTAGTTCATAACAGGAAAAAAATTAGCCACTGGGAATGTGGAATTTAAGTGACAAAAAGTAAGTCAGTGAGTCAATAAGTCACAGAAAATGACCCCCTGGTGACACTGTTAAATTCTACTCCCGGTGTGCACTCGCGCGCGACAGCCGTCGTCACTTTTACCCTCTTTTATATATGTTCTATTCGACACAGTAGGAGAAGACATTAGGAAAAAAAAAATAGCCACCCCCGTTGGGCTTGAAAGTGTACACTGGAGAGCAACGAGAAAGTGGCAGCATAGTTGAGCATACAATGTAGCTACCCGTCTCTTATTATATATACTGTCATTTTCACTTCCATCCGCTTCAATATATAATACCAGCTCATAGTCACTCTCAACAATCTATTTCCCAGGATGGCACACTCTCTATTCCCCCACTTTTACTTTCGCATACACAAAATGTTTAGAATTATTTGACAGCAGTCGCGTGGCACTTTCCCAAATTTTCCAACATGAAATTGTTACTGAAACAAATATCAATCAGAAATTTTCCATGTATAAATGAGTTCATATCCAAATTTATTTTTCATCCTACTTTCATTTGCTGCTTCATTCTTGATGTCTTTCAAATTCCTTCACTTGGTTGATTTGAGAATCATTAGAATTTAATTGGGATGACGATTAATTTTTCGTCACGTCATCTACACAATACAAAATTAATTTTCATATATTCCAGATATTGGTTTATAATATGCTGGTGTCAGATGGACCGTGAAATCCAATCGTCAATCTTCATGAAATTTCCCAACATATGGCTGGGGTATTGTTCTTCTTCCTCCCCAACTTCTTTTTCCATCCATTTTTCTTGCTATTATATTGTGTTATTATTTCTCGCTGATCACTGCATGTCACTTCCGCTCAACTCTCGCGTACATGTCTGAACTAATTGTTCAACTGATGTAACAGTCTGTGGACTAGTCGACAGAAATAGAATTCACAGCGATGGAAATGAAGAACTGAAAGTGAGTTCGAGGGAAGAAAAGATTTGTCTTTTCCCCTGATGAATTTTGTGCGAGTTATTTGGACTATGATAGATAAAGGTGAGCTGGTAGTAGCCACGAGCCAATTGCTCGGTGGTTGGTCTCGTGACCAGGTCAAAGTAGCAATGCTAAAACACTCTGAGAAGTGATAGAGGTGTTCTAAAGACCCAATAGTAGGGTTCCAAATATCCCAAATGTGTGTCAAGTGAAATAGAAAATAAAAATACTTTCAATTTCACGGTCTGCCAATTTGCCCCCGTTTTTGCACTGGCCTTTTGCTATATATTTACTTAAACATAAATTAAAACTGTGCTGTACCTGTTGCCTTTTACACACACACACATACATAGAGAAGTTTCAAAAAGATGGAAAATGAATAGATGTGGAAATAATCCCGGAAGTTATTTGAGTCATTAGCCTTTTGTACAGGTTACAGAAGGTTCACACGATCCATTAATGATAATTATACATTTGATTTGCAACAACTCGGAAAAATTCTTACCGTGCATGCAAATAATCTCATGCGATTCACCTATACAGTGAACGGGCTATTATAAATTATCATTGAACGATTAAAGATTATTCATACCATTATATAATTATTGATATCTATCATTCAATTTTTCTTCGATCTCCGCTTTTATATATTCAAGATCTGATTCAGAATATTACGGATGATACCCATGACATTTATTTTGCGAACAAATAAATAATTTATTTAATATGATACACATTTCTACTTAATATATAAATTGACATAAATAAATTGACTTTGGCCTCATAATTGTTTTTCAGAATGAATTAGCGAATCTCACGAATATAAATGCTCGATAGAGGAGATAATTATTCCCAATAACGTGTTCAATTCATTCACCAACCATTCAAGAGAATAAATTTTTGTTTTTTTTTTGTGGCTACGATATGAAATGGGATTTAATTTTACCACAATCGTCAAATCCACCTGGAACACAATAAAATATTAATCAATGGCAGATTTTAATTAATAGTTTTCATGCATATTAATAAATCACTCTCTGAATGTATTTTTGTGAAGCAATGGTTCGATAGTACATTCATGGCATGCATATTTGATTATTCATCGGAATAACATACAAATGTATACAGAAAGCTGCTGTCGATTTAATTGCGTTCACTGCCGCACCTGACACTGGTAGTTCTCGTTTGACTTAAACTGAAATTTCGCTTTACTGGTGGTGTATAGACTCGCTTGCGACAATAACACCACCAACCACCACACGCAGCTGCAAGGAAACTCTCACGGAAATGCTTCGACATGAATCCGTAGACAATTGGATTGATACAGCTGTAATCAAGGAAATGTATGACGATTATCTTACATTGTAAAAATACAATGAGATTAATTTCTGAATGTTTCATATTTGTAGCATTATCAGTAGAAAGATCGAATTATGTTTGGGAACTCGTTAATAATTCTTGATAATTCACAAATTCATCAGCGAATAATCCCGCATGGTAGTTCGCTCTTTAAAGTGGCGCTCTTAAAGTAGCTCAACGAATCACGTGAAATTCGAATAATCCACTAGGGGATTTGCTGATGAAAAATATCAATATTTTAAATCCGATTAATTCTGGGTTTATCAAAGTTTTCATAGTTTCATTCAATAAAATTGGTTCCTCCATTCTCCATAGAAAAGACAATATGAAAAAAATTGTTCTCATAATTATTACCTGTTGAAGTAAGCCATCAAATGAAATGCTGTGTTCATGTGTTTCAACGTGCCAAATTTCATATGTGGCAAAATCCCATAGGCAGTAAGAACATTGTCCATCAACATTGGACTCCAACATAAAGCAAATAGAACAACGACTGCCACCAACATCTTCACAACCTGATTGAAAGTATTGAGAAAATGATAATTATGGTGAATAAATTTTCACAAGCGAATTTCTGGTCACATGAAGTCATGAAAAATCATTCGAACCTGTTTCATTGTTCGTGATTCGGCTTCACTTCTTGGATCCGTTGGACGATTTCTCGAAAAACGTGAACGTCCACTACTTCTACCACGGTCGTTCATTGGAATATATTCACTATTGATCTCCCCGTCATTATGACTGTTATTGTTATTAACATTATTATTAATACTTGGTGGAGTCAATCTGGAAAAGAGGGAGAGAATTGGTATTTCATAATATAAACAAGCCAAGCTAATGACGTGTCAGTCAAATAATTCATCAATGTAGGAGTGAAACAAAGTTAAATAGAACGTCTATGAACTGCCATTCTGTACAGCAGCAATGGATCCCAATTTTCTGACCTGTTGATGTGACACGAAAATTAAATATCTCTCAAAAACACAATTTCAATCTGTTTTAGGAGCGATTGTAGCTGATTATTTTCCGAATTAATGAAGGAAATGATATAATTAATCTCGAAAAAATAATGAACTACATTTGGGTCTATTAACCATTTCATGTTTATCAAAATAGCACAACCCTATTTGCTCATAACAGTTCGATCATTGCCAAATTTATTCTATACATACACATGACATACTAATCTTCTGGTTGGGTTCAGATTAATCCGTAGATATCAGCTAATGGTTATGTTCTACTTCCAGTATGAAATGTACCAAAATCTCTCTGAAATCTCCTACATGTGAATTCATTTATGTATTCATTCATTCATGTATACAAATGCACGTTGATCTTTTTCGTTTTATAAAACTCATTTTTCTGGTGAGGTGGAATAAAGTAGTCTATATAGAGGATCAACATGAGCAATCAAAATGGTTTTTATGCATGAAATAACCATTGTTGATGCTGAAATTTAAAAATAAAAATCAAATGAAATTGAGTTTGTATAGAGCAGTAGATTTTTATGCTGCACATCATCGATGATATGTTCGTTCGATTGCAGAAGCTAAATATATACTTCATGTAGGTACATTAGTTGGAACCTATATCTGGCATCAAGAATATCAGACGAGTTTCAACGTTTCTCTGATGCTTTGCGTTTATAAAAATGCGAAAACAACGAAACTGGTACGCTGTTCAAATGTTCCGTATTCTCTTGACGCATCGTAAATTGTCAACGTAAATCAATCTGCAGTAGTACATGGAGAAAGGAATGACAACACTAAAATAGTGTGGATGTAAAATTTCAAGAAAAATTTATATCCGGCATAAATTTGAAGGTTCGTGTTATTCTTCTCTCCAAGAATGATTTCATTCATCAATCCACATCGGAAATCGTTGCGATTTTGGTCATGATTCTTAATCAAAGATATGTAAGAATTAAATTGAAAAGTTCCAGAGATCATTTGTCGATGAATTATGGCCTCATTTCAAATCTCCGAGTTATCTTTCGCAGAATCAAATTTTCTAATCCTCAATTGATATAATTTTCTGTGATGAATGTATCGCTTTTGATGTTTGGCACAGATCTCAAGTGGACATGTCATGTGGCGTAGCTTTTATTAACCAGCTTCTTCATAACTGCCAACTACTTTGAATTATCCTCGATTATTCCAACAACATTTTGATGAAGACGAGTAATCAATACTCCCATCGAATGTAAAATTTCTCAAGCGTTGCAATGATCTGCAATCTCTTTGCTTACACATACCAACCAAAAAACATTTTGCTTATTGGTTTTCAATGATCTCAACATCCACAACGAACATAGAGATGAAGCGAAACAAAATTATATTATAAACAACACCAGTATAAGACCAAATAAATTTAATAAAAGAAGATAATAAACAACAACATGTTTATAACTCACGCATGTCTGGATGTCATATGATATCTGCGCTTCATCACGCGCCAAATTTCCCAGCAAATTGCGGTATAGCAGAATGCCATAACAACTAGAGGTACAATAAGAACCAACAGAAGCATATAAACTTCATGTAAACGCCACAGCAGCGTTGAATCCCAATCTCTAACGCACCAGTGAGCACGAATTCTTTCACCCACTGGTTTGTGTATCTACCAAATCGAAATAAATAAATGAAAATAAATTGGAGATGAATATCAGACTGAGAAGTTACAGACATAGAAAAAGCGTGTGGTACTTTGCATTTTCATTGTGTTCATATTTACCTGTATGAATAACATTGGGATAGCCAAAAAAAAAGCTGCTATCCATGTAACGACAACTATACGTCGAGCTTGACTGATGGTACATGTATACTGAGCCCTCATCGGGTGTACTATGGCGTAATATCTGAAAAGGGATGGCCATAACATATATTCACTGTACGTGTGTGTATATAAACTTCCTCCATTGTTAATCGTGGCAAAAGCCCCATATCAGTTATATCATGACAGCGTGCAATGATAAATCTTTTGCTATACAATATATTGATGAACGATCGAATATGAAACTGTATGACACGTAAATATCTATATATGTAACTGTATAGTACAATTAATTTTTCTCAATATCACTTTTTTCATTGTGCTGTACAATCGTTTTTCAGATAAATTAATTGTTGCAGTGACAAAATGATGGAGAAAGTTTCTGATAGAAATAAAATATTCAAATAGAATAAAAAAATAAAGGGAGAAAAATTGCTTTTGAGTGACAACTCAAGTTGAATTCACTTTACTGTATATGTGTTTGGTGAAAACTCATGAATATAAATTACGGGTCGAGATGTTTTATTCGGACTGAATGACAAATGTGTGAATACACATTGGAAACATTGATATGACTGATATTCAAATTGTGAAGATTTTCATCAGCGATAACCAAATATACAGACAATAAATAATAAATTTACGATGGCTGTGAGATATTCGCAAGAGTTTGAATTATCATAATCATTGAAATAATTGTTTTATTGCTATTACCTCTCGACGGACATTGCTGTCAATGTAAGTACTGAACAAATAGCTGTCACACTTTGTAGATAGTGAACAGATTTGCAAACATATTCTCCCATTGTCCATGTGTAAGAGAAGAGTTTAGCAATCTGCAAGAAGAAGGAGAATAAAATAAAACAGAAATGAATTGGAAATGGGTAATGAATATAAAAAGGAGGTAAAATCATTTCTAGCGAACGATATTGCGTAGGAATAAATATGAAAATTGAACTAATTATCAATTATACCGCATCAACTGAAGCATCAATGAAATGCAGACATCGTTGATGGAAGTAGGTTATTACAACGCTACCAATCATCATTAGACTTTGCGCAATATGTACCTCTGCTTATGAACAAAATATCGCAGTAACCAATATTGATTGCTTCAAAATTGCAATCGATCAACCTTTCCATTCTGTTACATAAATCCATCGCGATACAGTCCAACTATTCACTCACAACCATTCTACCGTTCGCTCAATTTCCATGTTAAATCAACGTCAGTTAATCCATCGCCTTCAATGTCTTTGAAATTCATCAATTAAATTTCTTATAACAATCACCTGAACATAAAAGAATATTCTTCATCCATTTGTATTATTCTCTACCCAACTTCAATTTCCATTTATTCCCCCTACATCTTTTCAAACAGTCCAATGTAATTACGACATTCATTAGAACGATTTCATCAAAAAATCCTCTGACAATTTCTTTTCTTAAATTATCCATGAAGTGATTGCTTCAAGTCAAATTGTATATTTAGTTGATAATCAGTGTGGATAACGTAGATATCTTAATATTATAGAATTAAAGTACGTCAATTCCAAACATGAGGACATTTGAATGTCGAGTGCAATCAGGAATTAAATGCTTGGGGTTCAGTGCGTTTAGCCTTGCTTGGTAGCTCAAAGTCATGAGAGAATTTTGAGCAATGAAAGGGAATATTGGAGATAGTTTGAATATATTAATCGACATTGTTAGACATTTGCAATGCTGAGGCATCAGGTTCTTATCTAACAATCTCTGTTGCCGCTTTTGAAATACGAAATTTGTATATATGTATATGTGTGTGTGTATTCGAGTTCGCATGTTGTTTTAATCTTCTCTCCCTTCATGGTACATGCCAAAAGACTATTAATCCCCCAAGACGAGGGAAGTTTGTTGGAATATGTTATATATATTTAGTTGAATTGAGTGCGCAATGCAGTGTGGCAAATAACATCAAGTGTTTTATTAATATAGAAGAATTTATAAATATAAAACCTCAGAACATTTAGTGATAAGAAAATTAAATTTCGTTGATAATCTTCAACTATTTCATTTAGTGATATTGAATATTTCATTTGGAATTTTTATCTCGTTGGAGAGTACTCTAAAAATTCTTTTGTGCAAAATTCTCCTATTAACTTGTCTCATATTGAACATGTGAGGAAATTTATTAATTTAGAAGAAAAATTGACGCAGTTGTAACAAAAATGTCATTGTGTTATATTTTCCTTTCAGAAATATGAAATTTACAACGTGACATTGATTAATTAACAATTAATTAGTGTGCATGAGAAATTGAATTGTGAAAGTTCATACAGCAGTTAAAATGTTATGCACTTTGAAATTTATGTGAAAATGTAATTAACCGAACAAAAATTATTTTTTCTATGTTAAATTTACTTAAGTTAATATCCCACGTGCAACAATTATTTTTCAAGCTTCATTTTCTCCCTCTTCCTTATTTTTAATATTTCACTGAATGTTTCAGAATTTTTACTTACATTCAAGCTTTTCATTTCTTCTATCATAGATAAATTCTATTTCTTATGTCATTGTTGTAAATTGTGTAGTAGAAATTTTTTTTTCTCTCTCCATTCCTCTGGATTGTAATAATAAAATTCGTATCATATTCCACGTTGCACTACATATGTTCATGGAATAATAATCAATGGTGGAAATATGATAATTTGATCTGACGTATTGAAGTATGATATCGCCTCGCAATACGTCACAATAGAATTCTGCTATGCTGTTATCATTATTATTATTAATATTAGAATTATTTCTTTAATATAACGTGAGACTTAAAAAATGTGAAATCGATTACGTGCGTTCCTAAATGCACATCCGAAATATACTAAACAATTTAATTACATCTGTTACAACTGTTATATTTATAAATTACACAACCAAAATTTGAATAGAAAAACAGAGAATAAAAAGGCCCCAACAATGAAAAATAAATAAAATATACAAAAAGAATAATCGTCATTGTGTTATCATTTTTATCACTGTCACAATATTTAGTATTTCAAAGCTTTCCTTTTCTCGTGCCCATCTCACGTTCACGATCTTTTATTTGAACTCAAAGACAATCTAAAATTTCGCGTTTTCTTTTGTCACATATTTTTTGCTTATTTTTTATTTTGTATCCTGAAACAAACCTACGCTTGATCGCTTTGCTATTTACTACGTGTCGCGTGTTCACGGCCTTTGTCACACATTTATAAGAACACACGAATAGAACGTCCGTCACGAGCTTTTATTTTCCCCTCGCACAACATCAAGACATTATTATTATTATTGTGTGTTTATTTTTTACTTGTTCTTCCCAACGATTTCGTCAGAGAGTTACTGAAGAAAATATACAATCATTCATTTTTCCGTTGACGTCAAGACCCTGATATTCAGTTTTTTTTTGCTTATCTTACATTTCCCCGTGTATAAAAATATTTTTTTTTCATTCTCTTCCTATTTTCTCGTCTGTATATTCCAACTGTATAATTACTATCGCATATCCTCGCTTATCAGTATCCATTAGGACAAGAGTGCGCCATATGTTCCATCATTTTTAAAATGCGATAGAGGGAAGAAAATATGAATTTGTTTTATTTTTTTTTATTACGTTTAGTATAAAAACGCAAATAGTCATCTCAAATATTTTTTGTTTTATAATTAGAAACAGTTAAGAATACGAATTGTGTTTGGAACAAAAAAGTAAATGCTGTTATTAAGTTGACAAAAAAAAAAAAAGGAGAGCCAATAGTCATTTATAAAACTGTTTTATTCGAATGTCAACATAAAATAAAAAGAAAAATCTGACAGAAATAAACCACTGACAACCCCTCTGGATTAATTTTACACGACGGAGGAGTTATCATTGACGTTTGTCGTCCACTGTGTTTCTATTATTATGGAGATGTCAGTGTCACTAGTGAAAAAAAAGAGAAAAACAGGGGGAATAAAAATGCTGTGAAAAAAAAAAATTTACACCACAGACTCATTCAATCGACACCCAACGTATAATTCCCATTTATTCTATCAACAAACAGCGACTTTGCTTTTCTAGCAATCAAGTTAATTTTAGAATTTGTAATCTTGGCACCGTGTCTGAATTTTATTTTTGTTTTCCCCCACTCTTTTTTCCAAACGTCTTTATAGTCTGCATATACTCAACACACTCATACACACGTGTACACTTATAAGAGAAATTCTGTCTCATTCCGTCCTATTTTTGCCTATAACATGAATACTCTCCTCATTATACTTCATCTGTTTCTTTTTTCTTCAAGTTGATTATGCGATAAGGACACTCGTGCTCAAAGTCTAATTTAAAATGAGACTGAGGAAGTTGCAATGAAAGATTTATTTTGTTTTTTTTTACTGTACCTTAACTGGGATGCAGCAGGTAATTAAAATTAAATCAGCTGTTGCTAATCCACCGAGGAATATATTTGTTGGTGTTGCAGGTAATGGTCTTAATTTCGGACATATTGTTGATGCGATAATTACTAAATTACCTGTGAACATAGAAAAAGCAAAAAATTTATTTGTCAATGAATAAATTTTTTATCAATTTTTAGTGGTGTAATTTTTCATGTTGAAATTGATTCAACGATAAATTCCAACTGGTGATAAAATTTTTAGTGAATTTACGTTTATTTATAGGGAAACATTTGTGTATGAATAATTTATTTTGCAATATATTCAAGAGGGTAATTTGAAAAATTTGATATTGAATAATGTTTGGACGTTGTTGTGAGGTGTTTGGGTGAACGAACGTGATTTGAAATTTGTGGATCGCTAGTAAATTCCGCTGCTACGTCTTTTAAAATTTGTTATTCAGTTGAATTATATTGCGTTGCTAATTTTATCAGTGCCCTTTTTTTATTTTATTTATTCACATTGATAAAATATTCTCACGTGTGATTTGACTGCATGAAGTTGTGCACATGTACATGTGAGTCATTAAATAATGATCGATTCAGTGGGAGAACGATAGAATTATTGAAAAATGGACTGAAAAATGGAAAACTAATTTTCCAAGCTATTGGATTAACGTCTCTTTGTTACACTGAAAGAACACCGAATATCCATTTGAAATAAATTACCTGTTAATTTCAATCAAATAAAAATTTATGACTTTCGAAATGTCTGACACACGCAGCATAATTCTACTCGATTCAGCAATATAATTATCACAAACTTTGACAAGTTCATAAAATATAAATTACCACAACAATTAATTTATTCAATTTTCCATGACACTCTATTCATTCCCATGAATTATTATGTTGAAATTCTCCTTTTTCATGAGAATATTACTTGGAAAATCGCATAAAAGCACCAAAATTCTCTACCAATTTTCCATTAACTGCCTGAACTATTTAAAACTTTATCTTCCACCGAGTTTCTAACTGCGTCTTCTATTGCCAATATCTTCGAACCTCATTACCCAGTTTAATCGATTTATTTTCAAAATTAAATCTTGATCGAACTATTAAAATAGAAAAAATTGAAAAATGAATTTCTTACTCGAAAAAAAAATTTAATGAGTAGTCAGGATCATAATTTTTATGTGATTTTGAGGTTAATTTTATTAAAACCGAACATTTCATGAATTTATGCATTCAAAATACCAACCTGTTAATCCTAAACAAAAAGTAATGGAATAAATAGAAAGAGCCGGTGCCAACTCAGCCCATTCAAAGTGACTTAACGATTCATTTATGTCATAATCGTAATCCAGCCAAGAATCATTTGAGGTAAAATTTGTCAAGTCGTTATATTCTATTGTTGAATTCTCCATAATTTATACAAAATAATCCTTGGATTGTTCGAAAGCTGATAAGTTTTTACAACCACTGATACAATTGTCACCCTCTATTGTCTTCCATCGAGAAATTTCTCATCATTCATTTTGATTGTTTCTGTTATCGCAAACACCAACGAATCGCCACTGCACCTGGTTTCGATGCAGCATCATCATGTAAATTCGTGTAATTCAAACGTACAATTGTTGATACAGTGTTCCTTGCGCCTGGTGATCTGTACACACACAAAATGAATTACGTGATTTCATAGATGAATATTCACAGCTCATACGTGACTTATCATCTTAATTTTCCGATTGTTGTTCTTGAATAATCCATGTATGAATTATCGTCCACGATATTTCACAATCTACGTTCGATTCTGCATACTGCGATCATTCATATACAACATGAACAATAAAAAATTATAAGCAATGAAGAATAATTTGATTTCCCTCCAAAAATCATCAGCGGAATATTTGATGTGAATAAAAATTGTGTCAGCCATACAGGAAAAAATTGAGGAATTTTTTTACATTCATCCTCCTGGTTAAAAAAAATCAAAAATGAATTTGAATAAAAATATTTTTCGTATGGTAAATTGCTCAAAGGAATATCAAAGAATTATTTACGATGTTTCATCCGTGTTTGAGAGTATAAAGACATTGATTAACATCATGTTTTTTTGTTTCTATTTATTTTTCTCTTCTCTTTAAGATATGAAAAACATGTGAATTATTCACTGATCGATCCTCGATAAGCAATGAGCTGAATTAATTTGAGATGAATGTGTGGGCACAGTGTAGATATAACAATCAATTCACTGTGTATCTTATTCAGTAGAAAACGTCCCACGCAGTCAGATTTGTGAGAAATTTTTGAACCATCGATTTCATCCTAATTCATTCAATATAAAAATTCATATTCTCACGACAGAAATTTTTCTGTTTATTTAATTGCAAAGAGAATCCAAATTCTCTTCTAAAATTTATTCAAATATATTCTATACTCGATAATTTCTTGTTTTGTTCAGAGCATAGATAAACATTGGAACTTTTCACCTTTCACGTTATCCTGCTTTCATGATAATATTCAACTCTGAAAAAATTAAATTTTCATTCAGACATTAATGTAGAAAAAGCTCACGACAAATGAATGCAATTCCGGTTTGAGAATCACTCGTCATTTATTTCCTTACTCGGAAATCATAAAGATGATATGCCTCAGTTTTTTTCTTTTCCAATTTCAAACCGTTATAAAATTGCATCTCGTTGTTTGTCACAGCTATTTCGCATCTACTATTATTACTACTACTTGAATTACTGTATCCACGTTTACATCCTCGATATTTATTATGTATATGGATACGCAGTTGAGTTCATGACACTTGTGCATATACACTCGCATCTGTGATACATCGTGACGTAAAGTGAGAATGCATGAAGAAAAAAAAAAACAACACACAATTGAGTGAATATTAAAAGCGAAGAAAAATACTACGAGTGTGTTGTGTTCTTATATTTTTTCTGGGTGTCATAATAAATTTTTTTCTCTGAGATTTGAGTTTATTTTTGTTCCTCAATTTTCCCAGTATAAATTCCATATGGATTTGGGCAGAATTTTAATTATAAATAAATTGAAAAATTCGAATTTTCACGTATCCTTTGCCAATTGTTGATATGTCTGTTAAACTTTCATGAACAAATTTTGAATAATATTGGAAAATTTATTTGAAACATCAACAATAAAATTCAACAACAGAACATTCACTACGTCGATGATTGACAGATAAAATTGACAATCCCTGAAAAAATGAATCCCAAAACAATTTTATTCATCCATAAAAAAAAAAAACCCATTCAATATCATTCAATCCAGCTCAACAGAATATTTCACAATCAACACCGTCCGACATGAACAATAAAAATCTCAAACACCTTCCATCCCAAAGAAATTATTTATCGTTTCTCCACATGCCATCAAAAATATTTCACCATCCCAACAATTCTTCCAAACCATCAAACAAAATTCTCCAATAAAACATCACGTCTTAAACTCATCCACAAATCTTTTCACTATCACCCTATCAACCTTTAAAAATACCCAGCGAAAAAATTCTAATATTTACCGTTCCGTTTTCCTCCCCTCTTTTGAACTGTCTCACCCACAATGTAAAAAAAAATAAATAAAACAATTACAAGTACACGTCTGCAGCGAGAAGAAAAATTATTATCGTACTGTGGGTGGAATATAAGATCATCTAACAAGTGTTTCTTGTTTATAAACATATATCTATACAGAAACATATCGTCTTGCGTTATTGTCTCCTCAGGGAGTCACTCATAGGTCTTTAGTTATATATATTCGCTAAAGTATCAAAGGAATAAAAAAAAAGAAGGCAAAGTTTACACGTAACTCACTGTTATTATCGTCGTTACGCGTTTGTGACTTGATGAGTGGCCGTCGGGTATATGAACACATTTACAAACACTCACGCAAATACCATACACAAAATAATATACCTACGCATATTATACAAACATGGTGACTTTGTTTCATCGCACATCACTTTATCTTTTACCTCATTCACTCTGTTTCACGACTAACAACAAGCAAGAATATCTTTATAGAAGGGAGATGACATGAAAGAGAAGAAAAACACAAATAAGGATAAAAGAAAAAAACATAAAATGGCCTGCGTTCATTTTACATTTAAAGTATTGCATGGGAATAAATTTACTGAAATAAATCTCTGTCATGAGGAATAATTCATATTTATGGTAATACATGTCGTGTTGGGTTTTGGTTCGATTTTTTTATTCATTAGCTGATGTTATTGTTGCATTAATTAACGATTTTTTTGTTTAAGTTTTTATAATTTGTCACGCATTGAATTTTATCCTTATGTGGATTTGTGGGATTGTAAAAATAGTTGATGTTACGTGAGATAGATTGGGTTAAGTATAAGATATGAAAGGTTTTATTGAGTTTAGAATTATTGATTTGGTTGAAGATAGTTTGAGTTGCGATATAAAGACCAAGGGATTTATTTCGACACGATGGAGATGTCAATTGTGTGACCTTCGTCATTCACTTGAGCACTTCATCTCGATTGTAATTGGATTAGAGTAAGCAATAGAAGAATAGAGATATGGATCATCAATAAAAATGTTGATTGTTATAAAATGATGATTGTTACAATTGTTGATAGGAATTAGATAGAAATGAGTTGGAGAATTGATGGGAAGGGAATAAACGGAAATGAGGAAATTGTGATGATACAATTTTTGTGTGTTGCCAGGTTTTTTTTAGGTTATTGGAAAAATGTTTTATTAAATTGAATGATGCATCGTAAAGTCAATAACGAGGATGATAAATATTTACAGCTTATGAATATGTTGGAATTTTGTTAGGTAGTTGTAAAAAAATTTATGATGTATTAACGATTATGAAAAGGAGAATATTCGTGTTTAGTATTGAAACTATTTTTCTTCTTGTTTTTGGGTTGTGCATAAAGATGACAATGTTGTGTCGAATATGTTCTTGGTGATTTATAAACAGTACCGACGATCAATCATAAATTACATTGTCATAACTTTTCTTTTTGTGTAGGTGTGCAAATCTCAAATTATTATTTTCTTCTCTTACAAAGTGTTTTCGATTCCTCTCATGGAATATTCTACTGCATAATTCATAAATGGATTAAATAATTATTCAATAATTATATCAAAATTATTTTCCCCGTGAATTTTTTTCAATAGTGTCCTCTAATTGTTGATGAAAATTTTTAAGCACACTGAATATTTTATTGCAAGTTAGTTCAGTGATTTATAAAATTTCAATGACAATTATGAAGATCCTGTAGCTGACATCAATATAAATTTAATTATGATTCCACCCCCGATCCAACACAACGGTACATTTATCATTTTTTTCATTGTCCTACAAATAATAAAAATGTGAAGAAAATTTTAGTTGACATTGACATTGAAATCCTGAGGTTTTCATATCAAAAAACAAAAAAATCTTCATAAATTTTTCGGAACTTACAAATATTTTCTCTCACCAGAATTCATTAATCGCACAAAATATAAATTGAATCATTCGATGATTAAATAATTGTTCCGATCGTTTTCTATTTCAGTCATTGTCTTCATTATTTCCGTCGATATCACAAACAACTTCATGATGATAAATAATTAAATGTATGATAAAAAAATATGTTCACAACAGAATATAAATTTTTAATTATCGTCGTTTAATAATGGGTTATTTTTTATTGATCGTGACAAGTAAGTTTCACGTGCCAACAACGGACATTTTTATTGAAGTAGACTGAAAATAGAATAGGAACGTTTCGCGCGCGCACCGCGGATCGACTGAGACGTGCTTATACCACAGCACACGCAACATTGACGATGGTGTATCCGCGAAGTGGGAGAGAAGGCGCGGAAAATGGTCACGACAATTTTATACAGATCTGAAACGAAATGATTTAAATATAACACCATGATTGCTTCAATATTTTTTTTCATTATTCAAAAAATGTTCAATCGATTTTTTCTCCCTTCTACATTTTTAAATGGATAACATCAAATAGTTAATTAATGTTTTTTTTTCTTCGATGTTTTCAAGTTCATGATATAATTTAATGTTGTTAGAGCGCCTTGTTGAAAAATGAATTGAATTCAGATTATCTCGTAGGGCGATTCAATCTTGAAATTGCTGACCCGCTTCATATGCATAGACCCATTGAATTCAGTGCTATTGATTTTTAGCTCACAATGCCGTCATTCTCAATTTTATAACATGAAAACTATCAATCAGAATTTAATTTTGTAGCTGTCTTTATGTTAGTTAACCCCTTGGGTATCGATGAAGAATAAGAAGTTTTGAAAAAATAACAACAAGTGAATTGCAAATGGAGTGGCAACAAAAAATTCGGACGAAGTCTGCTCCGTGCTATGACTCGACTCACCCTCATCGCCATATGAAAGTTTTGCAATCTCATTTTACGAAAATAAAACAGAAACGAAAATACAATCACGATGAATAGCAACACGGAATGAGCACGATAGTATTTTTCCAGATGAACTTGAGATTGCGAAGTACAAACTCAGTATTTTACTTCCACAATATCCATCATGAATTGTCAAAAAATATTTTTATCACCGAAATATAAAAATCAACTATTGTTTATAACTATAATAAATATTCCACAGATTTTATGTCTTGGAGATTGACCGAAGGAGATAAAACAAATGAAATTCGATAAAAATTTACGAATATTTCAAAAAATATAAAAAGGGAAAAATTTCAGCAGATTTTCTTAATTTCAATTTCCCGATTTTTCGGAGTAAGATCACAAAACAATTTACAACGTCAATCAAAATATTCTGTGAATTTTTTCATTACTCATTGCACATCCATTTCCTTACTAGAGAAAAATATCCCAGACACTTTCATGTAATTATTTTCTTTTCCGCGATTGATGTAACGTATTAATTACATATCTCCCATGATGATTGTCAGTCACGTTACCATGAGAAATAAAACACAAAAAGAAAATCACAATTCTGACAACAATTGTCACGTATAAAAATCCGGAAGTATTTCACAATAATTCACACTTCCCCAAAATACTTTAAATCTATTTCCTCTATTTCTACCATCCATTTCAATAACATCAAAATTTTTCCGCGACGCACCAAATAGTTCACCAAGTTCTCAGTCGGGTGGCGCCACAAACTGCATTCCAACCTCACTTTCATACCGTCAGAAAAAAAATTTCATATTACCACACACCGCATAAAATAATTCAACCACACAATAATAACGAACCCACCATACCCGCTATATCGACAAACGATAAAACCACAAAACCATCCAGACTTTCTCATGCAGAACGAATTTAAAATAATCTCATATATAACAACCTACAATTTCTTTACACTCACAAACAGCATCAACAATCACATCCACACATGGAATATAATGCGATATTATTGCTTTTCTCATTGTTTCCATTTAACTTCGCATACCACAAACACACATAAATATTATATATAAGCAATACAATAGAAATACATAATTGTCCATATGAATTCATGTAGAAATTTATGTTCCGGCAACGAAACAGGAAGTATATACACTGCAGAATCTTTAAATATATAAATAAATGTATTATTCGTGATGTATCAAGATGTGGCAGTAAAAGAAAAAATACAATAAAAAGAAGGAGAAAAAAAAAGCGGCCAAAGATCGTATCGGTATATAGAAGCGCGCATTTATACACACAAAGATTCACGCTTGCATTTTAGTTGCGATACTTTCACCGTCCATCCGCCATTGCGTTTGTCAAAATACATGAATCGCAACAATTTCCCACGATCCTTCATGTGCATATAATCCATAATTTTTTCCTCCTTTCTATCTTCCTTTTTTTATTTCCACTTAATATTTTATGATATTATTTAATTTATCCTCATCGCCATCAAGAGTATTAATGAGAAGAGTTGTTGCGTCCTGAATGATTAATCAACCACAACAAATAAATGATGCACACAAATTTAAAATGCGCATTCCTATGTCGATGCGTCTCGTTGCCATTTGTTGCTCATCGTCTGCTCACCATCTCTCTTATGCTCTTCCTTTCTTAGTTATGTTTTTTTTTCTTCTTTCTCAATATAGATCTCGATTACCAGAATGTGCTGGTGAAAGTCCACTCGGTCATCTGGTCATCCTTATTATGTATATACCTATGCCACTTCTTCAACATATTAAACTGCGCTCGATGTTTCTCTCTTATTTTCTTTTTCTTTTCCGCGAGCCAATCTCTGAACAGTTGTGTGGTGATGGTTTTGTACATTCTGCAGTTATGTTTGCCTCATTGAACGCGTAATCCTACTTTACAACTATTCTGGTAGGAAAAAAAAATAGAGATCGAATGTTGTTAATAGTTGGGAAAATTGTTGTGAGGATTTTATTGAGAATGAAAGTGAGAGCAGAGGGTGAAAATTTTTTTTTCACTCCAATATTTTATAATTTTTTATTCTGTTACTCATTAATTCATTGGATCGGATGATTTATTCTCATTCATTTTATTGTGATATTCTGGTTTTGTTGCCTATTGAAATATTTTCGATTTTCTTGAAATTGCGAAATTCACTCCAATTCAATAAAAAATATCAGGAGAAAATTTAATATTGGAATAAAAAAAACACAGGATTATTAGTTTTTATTATCAGTGATAAAATTCATTCGCGTGTGAAAGTCTATCGAATCAAAAACCAATTCGATTTGGATTCAATTCAAAGAATTTTCCTGTTCCAAATTGTTCGGAAATTCATAAAGTTTTCCATACAAATTGTGAATCGAACATTCATAAATTCACTAAAAAATTTCACATATAAATTTACATATGATGCAATCAACAGGTCATACTTCGTGTAATCCTAGAAAACATAAAAAAAACCATCTGTTGATTCATATCAGAAAACATTCCGTTCAATGATATAAGAAACAACGTTGCAATTATGATTCAATTCATTCCGTGAAATTTCATCAAGACATTCATGAAAAAATAACACACTTTCTTTCTTGCACATCAATTCTTTTCTCACCACATCCAAAACATTTTCATTTCTTCCATTGTCATCATCATTATTATCATTGTCATATTTTTACGCCCCACAGCGTCCATTTACACAAATAATTCCAATGCCATTGTGTCATTGTATTTTTCTTTTCCTAAACACTCACAATTTGCCCACTCTCATATCACCCTTTTTCTTTTTCTCTTCTTACCATTGTTACTAAACTCTATTAAAAAAATTTTTTTTTTCAATCCCACAATTTTTTTTTTTCATATATAAAGGAAAAATAACTGTTAGATTCTCATGTGTCACATCACAAAGATAAACACAGAGTGAAGAAAAGAGCAAAGAAAAAATTATGTACAAGTGTAAATACCGTATAACGGTAAGGTAAACACGAAACAACAAGAGGATACATTTAATATAATGATATACATGTAAAACAATAACAATGGAGCTGAAAATTTACGTAACACACACGCTAACTTGACGAGGCAATAAACGACCAAGACGACAACGACAATGACGACACATCCATCTCAATGTTACATATAATAAATAATGTATACACAATTTAAGTGAATAAAAAAAATTTTCATACACAAAGTTTGATGAAGAAAACAACTTCACGTGTACACATTCGAAAAAAAAAAAAATTCTGCACTCGTCAACCACAAACAAAACATTAATTGACCTAACATTCTCCAAAAAAATAAAAATCAAATAAACAAACGAACGAATGACCAGTAGAATAAATCCCTCCAACATTTGTACGAAGAAAAAAAAAACAAAATAAAATACAAAATGAAAAAGAAAAATGATTTTGATGGATACGTCGTTACATTCTGTTATTTATCATCCTCAGTTAAATCTTCCGGATAATTTTTCTCCATCAGTAAATATTTATATTTATTCATTCATTCATTTATTTATTTATATACTTGTACATTATTCATACACACATAGGTATACACAAATAATTATGTATCTATGGTGAAGAGTTATAATCTCTCACAAGAGTCAACACGAATTATATCCACGAGAGAGTTTATGACGAGGCAAAAGAACGCAATGGCAAAAGTCCAACAGGAGATTCATCCTAGAGATGTTTTGTGCATGGAATATATATATACACATACAAAAACAGAATGGTAGTGTAAGACAAAAAAAAAAAGGAACGAATTCTTCAACGGTAGAAAGCCACTACGCGTCTCGTGTAGGTGACTGGTGTAAATGACTTTGTGCAACCGGCCGCAAACTTTAATACGTATAATGCTCGCGATAAGGCAATACAACGTTAAGAGTGGTAGTGACGAAGTAAGGAATATATAAAACAACGCTTCTTCTTTATTATAAAGAAAGGAAAAAATTCATACATGTATATACATAAGCTCTTTGGAATTACGAAAATACAAAATGATGTTACGTTCACTGTGTAAGAACGCTGCGCTCTGGTGATGTTTGCGTTATCCATCTGACGCATACTCTTAGCCCTAAACATGTATAATACATTTTGTTACTCTATATAAATATATTTATGTACATGTATGTTTGTTTATTTATGTGAGGAGAAATGTGCGTGTGTCTCTGGCTCATTCGTTATTCCATAACTGCTCCGATTTTCCTTTCACAGAAAAGGAAAAAAATTTATGTATGAAAAAAAAAATAAAGAGGTTACATTGAATTATTATTTCAAACTATTTGCTTGTGTATTTGTTTGTTTATTTATTTTTATAAGAAGAAGAATTTAATGGAAATGATGAAAATTGAGAGTGAGAAATGTTTCAATCAGTTGAATGAATTATTTATTTATTCCGTTGATTCGCTTTTTATGAAAGAAATGGAAATTAATGGTGGCGATAAAATTGTTGTCGATTCGTAGATTTTATTGCTGATTAGATGAATTAATGAAGTGCATAGAAATATTATGAGAGTTATGACGTAATTTGTTCAGATCTTAAATTATTTCTGTCGAAAAAAATTTTTTTTTTGCCATCTGCTTGAAAAAATAAAAAAAGCAACAAAATGCTTTCTATCAATTACAATACCAGTGATGAGTACAACAAATGAAAAAAATTTTTTCTACCATCGTGATGGTTATCAACTCAACAAATGTTATAAATAATAAATTCATTGTCTTACTGCCAAACTGAAACACAATCGAGTAGTATCAACAATTTCAAAATTCACCCTCGAATTCTGTGGTAAACGAATAAACAAAATCGATTTTTAATTAATAAAAGAAAATATTAAATGAAAAATAAATTGTGCAATTTGGAAAAACATCTGAAATGCAACCGAACTCCAATGATCCAATGAGAATTAAAATTTTCCGCATGAGTGTGTTTGATTAGTCGTACCGGGAAGAGATTCCTCAACTTGAATAAACTATGACGATAACCAAAGTGAGAAGAAGACGACTTATACACGGATGGTCATGCGAGCTCCTCCACACTGTGGCCACCAAGCTGTGTCGTAAGGGGTCCCCGCGTAATAAGCTTTCTCCGGGAGGTGAAAATTCCCAACTTTCTTCGAGACACAGATGCAGACGATGAGAATACGTACGTACATATATAAATATCAATACATATAGACACATACATTAACAAATGTATATATAATACAGTCGTTCAGCAGGTCGGTTAGCCAGAGGTGAACGCGCGAGCCATCCTTCTCAATAATGTGGCGAAGCCTCACATGTAATTGTATTTATTCTTATATATGTGTACACACATCTCTCCACTTAACTTTATACTAACATAACCTCACATACAATTTCGCTTCCTTCGACATACCAAAACCCTCGCGATCAAGTTTCTCATCTCTATTGCAATCACAGCATCGATTCCGCATTGGTTAACTATCAAATTTATCCATTTTTCTCATTATACCAACTTGTGTACTTATTAAATTATCTTCACATACACAATTACATAAACAATCTTTACCAATCAATACTCTGATTTAATTTTATTTTCTGAGAAAAAATTTTATTATGGAATTTAATGAAATTAAAAGGAAACACGATGAACTCATATTTGTTGATACTAAAATGAAGAACTGTAGCATCAAGTAAAAGTGACTTTTGCCCTTGGTCCAATTTTATTTAATATGGAGTATCCTAACGAGATGATTTCAGTATTACAGAGCAAAATCTTCGCAATTATTATGAAAGCAATTAGGATTGAATGAATGAAAGATTAATGTTGAATCATCGTTTCTCAAAATAAATTGTGTAATTCTGTCACATGAATTATACAACAATGAGAGAAAAAATGAGAGAAATAATAGAAGAAATATAAAAGAAATTGTATAAAATGTAATACATAAATGTAGTTATTTTATATTATCATCCATGCACTTGTATTATGTACACATCGTATATGTATCCGTAATGTTTCTCTTCATACATTATTATATATGCTCACATAAGTAAAAGTGATGAGAGTTGGTCTTCTATCTGTGTGTTAACTCTGTGTGGTGAATGGTGGAAACGTCATGAGCCCGGACGTAGTTTGTACCACGAAACGTTTTCTGGACGCTGCAGGGCAGAAAGGCAAACGTACACATTTATAAAATCGAAACCACACACACACACACACACATATATATACATATAT
>JABMBR010004377.1:0-25930 GCA_018881525.1 Meteorus sp. PSUC_FEM 10030008
GGGGGGGGGGGGGGGGGGGGGGGTGTCCTTTGACTTGATAAACATGATTGGTAATCTTTTTATACAGAAAATTTGACGATGAGCACAGCTGGAACCCAGTTAAGGAATCTGTAAAGTTGAAGTTGATCTCATATGACGAGATCGGAGGGCAGTTTAATCATCCAGACAAATACACGATCATCGAGAAAACAGTGCAGTTTTTTTCTCACTTGTATTTTGAGTACGTTTTTTTCTTTGAGGTGGAACACAACAAAATAATGATTATTCCGATGGTGACAGTGGGTTACGCGATTATAATTGGTATATTAACGAATTTCTTTTTCCTATCTTGTCATTTTCACGAAAGTATTTTGATGAAAAGTCGGCGTTAAATAAGATAATTATACAATTTGTTTTACCACTCTCTTTCATTGAGTATGTTTTATTTCTTTCTTCCCAGCGTTGATGTGACGTCTTTCAACATCTTACGAATTAATGAGAACAATGAAAAGCTTACGAACGAAAACAATTGTAACATTCTATCAGACTTTTCGTCTTCTGTCTGTTAGAATTCTATTTTTTTTGTATTTTTAATACTTCCGACACCGCGCGACATGGGGCCAGCTCTTTTTTGCTCTTCCAACATCTGATCGGGCGCCTCGAAAATGAAACAGTCATCTACACAATATGTTTCGAACATAGAAGGAAGAATCTGATGAGAGAGAAAGATGGAAATTCTGGTAGATTTATTGCGGAAGTGAAATTTGGGAAACTTGATCTATATTTTCGTAATCTTTATCATCCCACTTCCTCGTTTTTGCGCATATATTACAGTGCATGATTGTGGATCATTTCAAGAAGTATATCGGTCATTAATCGTGCGCACTCAATACCACCAGGTGGTGGACCACGAGCGTCACGTCCAACATCTTCATTGCTTTCATCAGCGCACTCATATAGATCTGGTGCATTATCACTATCACACGTGCTTATTGGCAAAATATCCAACGCTAGTCCAATGCCAAAACGCCCGCATCTACGGATTTCTTCGTTCAATCTGCAAAATGAAAGGCAACGAAAATTTGAATGACATTCAAGAATTTGATAATGAAAATTCTTACAATTCCCACATAACAGAAGAAGCTCTGGCAGGTCGATCAGGATTCAATACTGTCAATGCCTCAATCAAATGCGTATGGTAATGCAGGAGTAAAGATGTCATGTGTACTCGTCTCACCTCGCCAGTGGCGCAACAGTATAATAAATTAACCAAGTCCAAGGCTAAAGATCCGACACGCATCAATTGAAAATCAACAAGGTAAACAGCCTGTGGGTGAAAATACATCGAGTCAAAAGTTAGAATTCGAATTAAAATTGATGATTCATTTTACATACTTCATTATGGTTCCCTGATTCATTTGAAAAAAGAAAATTATTCGTCCAACAATCACCATGACAAAATACTGTGAAAGGTCCTTCTGCGGAAGCTAATTTGCACATTGTACGGAAGAATATATCTTCATGTAAGAATGCTCGAAATTTTCCTATGATCTCATTCCTTTCATGTTCATATTGAACGGGTAGGGCTTGTGACACCATAGCTATTGCATTCGAGGCTGCCACGCGGTAATAATGACGATACCAATCCTCATTTTCAATCCGAAATAAACCTTCGCGAATGCAATCACTACTGCTTTCATCACGGAATCCGTCGAAAATCTCAGGCCTTAAGAAATGATGATTGATTACTCTTCTACTCTTTAATATCTTTCGCAGGGTCGTTCTTCTACAAAAATTCTTTCTGCTAAGTTCTGGCAATATTGTTTATCCAAAAGAGAACATCCGTGCTTTGAGATGTTCAACAAACGTGATCAATAATGAATTAGTCATATTTCAATGTCTGATGATCTTATTCCTGCTTGATTTCAGAGGTAAAAAGTTGAATTCTAATATAAATCAAATTGATGAGGATGTCAATGATAAGTCCAAACTGAGATTAAACCCAATCAAATAATAGATAGTATGGTTATATATATATTCTAATCAATTTGCATGGTGTCCAAAAATAATTATGCACGGAGGACTCGTGAAATTTATTCCGGACATCGATTCTTATTTCCATTTTACCTTTTGATAGTCAAAGTGTAAACATCCGAATTCGCGCATGTTGCTATTTTTGAGATACCGGGTGCATATCGTGCGACAGATATGGATGCTGACTTATCAACAGCAGGATAATCATCCACTTCGGATTCTTCGTCACATAAAGATACGAGAAGAAAATGCTGATTGAAGCAATCGTTCATCTAGTTCAAATTCCGTCAACGGGTCTAATATATAATTATGATGAATGATAATTGCTTGATTTGCACATAATTTAAGTTTGATTATCGTTACGTGCGGAGTATTTCAGATTGAATAATTTCACCACACGAACAATACAAAGTATTTGTCTATTAATACAGAAGCTCTAACATTTATATTTTCCCTGATTATATATCATGCGACGTAGTCCGTGCGATGAAGTTCTTTATTATGAATTAAAGACAAAATTTCGCTCAAAGAAAAATGCAGATGTGCTCTCTTGAACAGACATTCATCAGAGAATGCTCCGGCTTGCTACAAGAAAATTTTTCGACATAGCACAACCACCAGAAACAACTCTTCTCGTTTGATTATTATTGAAGAACTGACCCTATGGAATAGATTGTACATTCGATGGATGAATCATAATTACCTCAACTCTCTGAGTGTCAAGCTCAGGGCGTGAAATCCAGCTAAAGCTTTTAATACAAGTTTCAACTGATTTACCTCTAGACCTTTCCGTCGATCCGCCATAACATATCCGCGTCTTCTCAAGTCTTCCATTACAATGAGATCAGAACGCGCGACATAAATTTTCGCAACTCCGTTGAAAACTTTTCGATCATTGGGCTGTAATTGATCCAGTGTTGGCCATAGCTTGGTATAAAATGCCACTTCATTTCTGAATAACAACTCGCTTTTGAATGCTTCACGACGTTCTTTTGATTCCGGTAAAACTTTGTATATCAATTCTGTAGACCAAGGAACCCACTCAAGTGACTTCAATCGTTTGCGACCGTTAAGTTGCAATCGATATAACATTGAGGTATAATTGTCACCACGACCCGAACCTGGTTCTTCTGTCACTTCAATTATTTCAACATCTGGTTCGTCGTTTGCAAATAGATTACGCACGAAATCATGAGTCAATCGTCGACTCTCCGTTGGATTATCCATTTCTCTATATATTGAAGGAAGTAATCTAGCTCCCGGTCACACGAAACCTCGTATTATTTATGTACTTTTTTCGTGATTCACCGACGTTGATGGTTTCAAGTGATGTTCTTTCATTCGATTCATCTGTCTCTTAACTGAACCAAGGCATCTGAAACATCACTTGCATGAAAGGCATGGTTGATTGACGAGAATGTATCTGCATGCAGCAGGAAATAAGCATTTGAAAAACGGGCGGAGGGGTTACGACACAAGCGCCCCGACCAATTTGATGGAACTGTAATTGATGAAACGCAGAGCAACGATGTGAGGTACCAAAGGACAAGGACATTGATGCATGTCAATTGAGCGAATTGGTTCTCATGATCTGAATAGGGTTATCAACTCATTGAGATGCGAATATATATATATATATATATAAAGTGTATACACTGTGAATCTGTTTGTCGAACATACGAATTTGTTAACATAATTTATTGACATGTCAATTTTACTGATAAATTTCATATGAAAATCAACTGAATTCTATTTCTTCAATCTATTGCGATTTGCTTGATGAAATTTTCAATGCGTCGGGGCTTATTAAACTTTTCAAACGGTTCTGTTGCCATTCACTCAATGGTAAATTCTTCATTATTTTCTGCACCATACTGGGCACGTCCTCAATGCCGCAGTCTGAGCAATAGTGGACTAGATCCTGAAATGATGAAACGAAAAGATAATTAACATTAGAACTGCCTCTATCATTATCATCCACTTTATGTCGGGTTGGCTATATTCGATATTTACCACAGCTGGTTCGGAATATCCGCGTGATATGAAGGCATCAAGTAATTCATCGATTTGTATCGTTAGCGGTATTTCCACAATTGAATTTTGCTCATTATAGAAATATGATATAATTCGTGCACATTTTTCCAATTCATCAGCTCTCAATAAAAGGATGGCGATATCACCAAGTATCGGGCCATTCCAACTGACGGCTCCACTCCGATTCATCTCTTGATTCTAATTAGAAAAAGAAAACATATCAATTGCTAATCTGAATAAAATCACAAAACTTATTGGCGATCCGTGCTATGATGATTATAAATGTCGAACGATTACAATTTAAATCTTATCAACCAAAGGACTTTCGGGCTTCATGTACGAAATAGTATCATACACGTTGGAGGGAGGAAGTAAAACCCTCCGGCGTACGTGTAATATATCGCTTTCCAAGTTTGCTCTTTAATTTGACTGTGGATGTGGGGAGAAATGATGTGCTTGTCACGGAGAAAAGCAGAACATTCGCGCCCACAGGCCAGGAGGGAAATTCTATGTACGGGATGATATGTGCTACTTCTCTCCTCAGATATGTGATATCATAATTGTATATTTTACCGAGACATGATCCCAAACAGTCCAAGCAGCATCGCCGAAAACCTGATTGATTGGTGAATCTGTGGCAGGTTTGCATTGAGTTCGCATCAAGTTCAATGCTTTGGTAACTAAACCTTTTCTGACGAGTAAACCGAATTGTACAATATGGCTCCAGAAGTGTGGCAATAGCGGCGTAGTTACTTCGGGGTCATTAACTGAAACTGCGTCGAGAATCGCATCCATAACACTAAGTTCCGGTATATAAATGTGCGGTACCATGATATTGTAGTAAGACTTAACGAATTCGTCAATGCTTCGATTTTTTACTTGAAGCATGAATAAGTGACGGTAATAAACACTTTCTTTGTATCCTTCGTTGAGAAAGTCGTAATTTTTTCCAGTGAGGAGTAATTTGTGTATCCTATCCCCAATTACTGGATCTTGTAATGTATTCGCGGCCAAATCCATCGCTGTCATGAAAAAGTATGTATCTTCGTTGCTGTGGATAACGAATTCTCGACCCTCTACTTCATCGAGAATTTCACTCAGTAATGCATTTTTTCCTTCGCCATGACGATAAAACACTCTCAATGCATGAAGGTACGATGTCAATGTGGGAGTGATACCAATATGTTTGAATTCACTGAATAGAGAACGGCACAGACTTTGTGCTGTTTGTGTTTCCTGAATTGATGATACTACTTTCAATGCATTATTGAATGTATGAATATCCGGTTTTATACTAGATCTGGCCATTTTTGTGAGCATTTCAAATAGTAATCCTACACGCGCTGACCTGCTATCTTTCAACAACGGTATTGTTGATATCACATGATTGTATGTCACTGTAAACAATGGGATATTTTTCGTTTCAGCTTCCTTAAACAACTCCCATGCTCTGTCAACTTTCAAATACTTGGATGTTGCACAGATCATTGTATTGTAAGCATCAGTAGCTGTATTCGTATCTTCGCTCAGAATTGCAAATAATTCCTCAGTTTCCGGACTAGTCTTCCAATAAACTTTTCCTTCTGATTTTTTGTACCAATTTTCTTCTAATAACTCTGATGACAGAGGCTCTGTATTATTATAGTAACATACTAATTCAAACAATGATTGTTTTGACTCCATCGTGACCTTCCCATCTAATAATTTATAAATGGACCACGAATCATTTAAGTGCCCACTCAAAATCGTACGTTTCAGAATATCCTCATTGACATCTTCCTTGCGTTCATAAACAACTTTCGGCAAAAATGATTCAATTATGGGATCTGCGACGCGATGTTGGAATAAATTCGCATGTTCTTGCCGAATCCACATTGCGGTTTTTCGTCCTGATTCTTGTGACAATGCGAATATACGTTTTGATGAATTTGATAATGGTATCAAAAAGGGATCGTCATGATACTTGTAATGTGGTGCGGTTACATCACGTTTTATAGTTGTTTCGAGTGCACGCAGCACAGCCGTTGGATCACGATCTTTCCTCAGGGGTATATTAATTTCTGACACTGATGAATTTGATGTTACATCTGTTGTACTTGAATGTAACCTTTTTAGAATACTTCGTCTAATCATTCCCCTATAATACCAATGCAAAAAATTAGAAATGAATGAAAAACGTTTAAACAGATTCGACAGGAACTAACCTATCAGGGATCCACTGTTTTAAGGGGTTAATCATGTTCAAATTTCAGTGTTCAAAATCCTATTTTATGATTCGTTTTGTTACCGAATGGCACAGCATTGCATTTTTTTCGGCTTAATAAATTTTATGAACATGAAACATAGAGCACCGAAAATACTGAGAACAAGAACATTCAGTAGTTGGGATACTCACTTACTCAGATATTAAAAATATGTATCCGAGAAAGTATCGCGTTTCGAGATGAAAACAATTATCGAACATAGAACTTCAAGACGCTCACACGAGGAAAAAATTGATATGATAAAATATAAATACCACGCATGCGTGATTTACTAGAATATGCTTATAACGCTATCTAACGTGAGTAATGAACGGCATGCACACACAGTTTATATTTCATAACTAAATACTGCGATGTTTCGGCTTTGTTCACTAACTCATATTTACAACTGAATATTTTTCGTTGTATTATTAGTAATTAGATTTAGCTTTATGGGAAATAATGTCCACATTATTTTTATCCGTCGAATCAGGTTACGGAAATTCGTATGGAGTGCGCATGTGTATTACTCACATCTGATTCCATCCTTCATTTCTTGCCAAATGAACATCTGGATATTTTGCAAATTTGAAATTGGCTCCAACGGAGCATCCATTGTATCAACTGAACTGCAGTATTACTTAGTATAATTAGCATTCCTGGTATGTAAACAATTTGAATTGTAGCCTAAAGAACATCAACGAGATCAGTACAACTAGATTTTGCGTAGACAAACCGAAAGGAAAGGTAAATTTTACGCGCGATCTGACTACACTGATCAAGATATGACAAAACAGAGAAACTATTGATGCAGCAAAATCGATGTAGAAACTTTTCGGGGATCTCACATATTCAATCGCACCTTTGATAATATTTTCTAAGGGATGGACGATTATTCACTGTAGTCATATGTGACAATCAATACAAGATAGGAATTCTATGGTATACGAAAACCGTTTTCTGTGAACCCAAAAGCTACGCGAGTTAGAAATTTGCGATGAGTGTAATTTTAAATTTAACAATGGTGAACCGAAGTTAACCATTCTTGATAGACATGTCTGATTATAACGTAGAACATATGATATTCAGTGGATATTCCATATTTTGTACAAGCATTTTTAGGACGTAAACATTTTCTATGGAATAATTAGTCATAGAAGCTCATAGATATGTGCGCTGAACTTTATTCATTGGCTACAGATGAGCAGAATGGCGTGAAAATATTTGATACCGAAGAATATTCATCTGATATTCTGATTATTTGCACTTCATCTGGACTCTTTTTATATGAAACATTACTATGCGAAAGAAACTGGTGCACTCTGATTCAAAGCCAACTGAAAGCCAACGAATGCAATCATATAACAATTAAATTTGAACGATGATTCTCTCAAAATTACGATAGCACATTACGAATCACAAACCAACAGCCCATCATCGGTGAATATTCGAAACAATAATGTCCGAAAAATATGAATTCATAAGAGAAGTGTGTGATGTACATAGAATGAACAAATCATCAATGTGAATAATAATTGAGACGATATAATTGAAAAAAAGATTTCGAAGATTTGGAATGGAAATAAAAGTGATATCATTATCGATCTATTCGATATTTGAAATGGTTGAAGTTGTCCATTGGTTCAAGAGATTTCACTAGATGACCTTCACGTAATATTCCTTATCAGGGTGACTAGTCAATTCAAACTTGAAATTTGGGATATTCAGAAAACTTTCCATGTTTGTCTGTGGGAACTGATAATCTTTCACTGACAAAGATTGTTCAGTATTGCAACATACAAACGAATGTTTACTGCACAATCAAATTAAGCACCAAGCGTATAGTGACTTGACATGGTCGTTCCGGACGATGTTCGTGATAACAATTGTCGCTTGGTCCAACACATATATATATGCGCACGCGCTTCGGTGTCTTGCGTAAACTGTAGATAGACAGTAGCGTGAGTTGGGAAATTCTCCTTGTTTATGAATACATATATATTCAGGCGCGTTATTATGTTCCATTTTATCTTCAGGTGAATTTCCCGCGAGGTATATAAATGTGGAAATGTAATTATAATATTGGCATTACTGTATTCACAGTCTAGTGTAATGATTCTTTGACGATGTCTCCATACAATATTCTCGCACTTGGAAGGTGCATATCAAAAAATAATGGTGAGTAAATATTGATTAACAATTGAGAATTTTCGGTGCTGAGTTAGATCACGAGTCATTCATTTTTATTGCGTGAAATTTCATCACATGTTGACAATTCACTCAACTGTCATGTAAATCGACAATGCTCCAGTGATAAAGCAGATGAAGGATATTATTATGAAACGTGTATCGTGTGTTTTGGAGGGTTAGATTTATTTGTTTTGGACAATTTGAGTGGTTGAAAGTTGAAAGATTCGAAAATATGGACGAATTTGTTGAAAAAGTTGAGCAACATCTAATGGACAATAATTATGCAGAAGCATTGCATGTCGTGCGAGATGTTGGAACAGTTGAAATTCTTGATAGAGCATCATGGGAACTTGTTCCAATCATCGTTAAACTTCTTACACAGAAAAATTACGATGATAATATCGAACTATTCAAATCATGCATGAATATTCTCGATATCATCGCTGAAAAATGTAATCCTGCTGAAACTGTTCTATTACTATTGGAGCAAGCTGAATATTCGGAGAATGACGTGAGATTCAGATCACTATTGAGTCCATTATCACTGTGTTTGAACAAGTCTGATACATCGCGTTATATTGAATGGGTTGTAAGTACGATACGTGCATACACTGAGGCTCTACCTTTGCCCGAAAATAAAATGCCGAGATCTTCGGCGGAGAATGAATCAATTGGAGATGTTGATCCTGTTGTCGACAGACTCACCACAACTTATCAATCGATATCAACATTTTTGAGATCAATGGTCAATAATGAAAAAATTGGGAATCATGGACGGAAAACGAAAGTTAAATTATATTTGATGCAGTTACATTTGATTTTGTTTGGCAAACCTTTCTCTCATTTGAATGTCAATACTGATGTGGTTGATGAATCGAATGCGTTTGTGTCTTCGATAATGCAACTGGCTCAAATCAAGGGAGATTTGCTCGCATTCTTGACTATTGTCAATGATCGTTGTAATAAGCGTATGAAGAAATATACTCAAGATGATATGAATGTTGATGATCTAAACCATTTGGAAGTTAGATTATTGCGCTCCGAAATTCCTGATTTGGCATATGCCAATTATTATTTTATTCTGATGTCAACAAATTCATTGCAACATTACATTCCACATGTATACAATTCGTATTACGTAATGACCTCGAGTTTTTACCTAGCGAATTATTTATTGACGCAATCTGAATATATATTAGTGTCAAAAGGATTGCGTTTGATAAAAAATATATTACCACGAATTGAAGTCGAAACGATTGAACATGAAACATTGGAATTACCAGTGTATACAAATTTATTATCGAGTTTATCACAAGTAATGATTTACTGCGATTCAATGAACGAACGTAAAATAGCTTTGGACATTTTTCAAGATTATATCAAACGTTTCAATATGCGCGCACGTTATCTTGTCATTATTTATTTGTATGAAACGAGCAATCATTCCGGATTTCTTGCTTTAGTTATAAATATCCTGAAAGAATCTATAGTGAAATCATTGGATGCGGATCCACCATGTAAATATTTTATTGGGAAGAATCTGGAAACGATTTGCAAACGAGTCTACAAACTGCCGCACGGCAGTACTACAGATCTTGTTGAAATATCTGATGAAGTTATAGCAGCATTGAATTTGTTAAGGTTTATAATAATAAGAGATAAATCGAATGTTACTGGCATTTGGTCATTCATTGATTATATCCAAAAAAGTTACTTGAAATTATTGCGGGAAGGCACAGATTTAGCACGTGCTCATTGGAAAGTGAAGATCAAGGACTTGGAAAATCAAAAGCGAGAGTATCGTGGAATCAGGAAGAATGAAATAATGAATGATGACATAATTGTCACTGTTGGTGGAGAAAACTTACCGAGAATGCCAATTGAAGAGAAAATAAAATTTTGCCATCAAGCAATGAATGCTCTGGACATCATTGAAAGTATTTCAATCAGAGTGGATGAATGCATAGAAATTAACTCGCCGAATGATATTCCACGAAGTTGAATAGAACATTGATAATTATCTATTGTAAAACTTTCTCAACTAAAAAATAAAATTCTGATATGAATATTCATGAATGTTTACTATGTCTTGTTTGCAATACTGAGAAAATTTTCACAATCGTTCATTGTGCGATCGGTGTGATTTTTTCAGGCATACGGTGTATATGTTTTTCAAGCCGATCGTTCTCTGTCGGAACACAACGGAATGAGCAAGATATCAGTGATGAGTCAAAGATAAATGCTGAGGAAGAATATGAAAAAAATATAAAGAAAAAGATTTTAGCAGCGTCGATGTTGCATGTGAATGAACATGGATGGAGTAAACGAGCCATCAGTGCAGGTACATTCAATTTTCGTATCAATCATTATATTCTGGCACTCATCACGGGGGAAACTTTCTATATTGATGTATGTATTCTATTACAGGAGCTGAAGCAATTGGATATCCAGGAATAATTCATGGGATGTTTCCGAATGGTGGTGCTGAACTGGTTCAACATTTTTATGCTAGTTGTAATGCAAATTTGGTTGATCTATTGAAAGCTGAGGCATCAGCAATTGAAGCAAATGCCACTCACAAGAAGAAACCACCTGAGATTATTGTGAGAGACGCTTTAGAAACAAGATTACGAATGTTAATCCCTTATAAGTCAACGTGGCCTCAAGCGATTGCACTCATGACTCTTCCACCGAATGTACCAAATGCTTTGGCAAATCTTCTCACATTGGTCGATGATATTTGTTATTATGCTGGTGATCGCTCAGTCGATGTAATGACATCCCCTTTATCATTAAATACGACAATGGCGTCAACTGCAGTTTTAATCACGTCTACATTTTCTTCTGTTCTTGTAGTTCAATTGGTACACTCGAAGAGTAGTTCTAGCTTCCCTTTATAAAGCAACTGAGTTATATCTGCTACAGGACACCAGTGAGGACCATAAAAATACGTGGCAATTCATGGATCGTCGGATTGAAGATGCACTCCAGCTTCACGGTCTGATGAGAATCACTTCGGATTTACCACCACCTGATCAGGCAATTGATCGAGCGGCCGAGGCGGCTAGCGCCGTTTTTAAAACGGTATAAACGGCTTCATTGGATTCAGTTATGATGCATGATTTATGGAATATTTTGGCATTCGTTTGCAGAACTCCCACCCTTTTCACATAGTGCATTGATGAATGATAATTTCTTCTATTTTTTTTTCTCCAGGCGAGGAATATACTTGGAATAAACTGGAATAGATGAAACAATTAAGTCATCGTCAAGTGTAATGCAGTATTCTGTTTGTAATGTGAGGTTGTACATGGATGAGATTACATCGTAGAACAAATTTCTTCTGGAATATGGAAGAGAAGATGAAGAGCTATGGGTGACCTGCAATCGGAATATTTCTTACTGTGAGATCAAGAGAGAAAGAATTGGCTAAAAAAAATCAAAACCATCCAAGAGAAAACATCACCGACATAATGATCTTGTAATAGGGAAATCAGACGATTCATGATTTAATGCTTTGATGAAGAATGATGGGATAGAGACAAAAATTGAATATATCAAACATGTTTATATTTTAGTATAATAGTCAATAAAAAAGTGACGAATTTTGTGTTCGTCGCAACATGGTGTTGAATTATCGCAAGATATAAAATTTTTTCTAAAAAATATGTTCCTCAAAATGAAAGTTAGTACATCCATATATATATACACGCGCACGTGCACACTCACTAGTTTTCACTTTTGCACAGCACACGCATGAACACGCAATTGAAGCACACGCTTACAGACAAGAGCGCGCGCGCTCGCTAGTGCGATAATTTCTGAGCTAGTACCTTTAAATAACGGCCCTTGATTAGAACGATCCTCTGTTTTTATTTAAATTGTGTGTACACAACTCATGTCCAGACGAGTCGATTCAAGTGTCCCTGGTTCGAATAATGTAGTCATTCAAGAATATCTTCATTTTTTTATCTGAAATCTTGATGAATCAAGTACTGTCTCCGTAATGGTTCCCGTTTCCATTAACATTCACTCGGCAAATAAAAGAAACTTCATTTTGTGCTGAAGAATTCCGAGGAATACTTGTAGAAATATCGATCATTCGGGGGATATCAAGACCTAGATACACAGATAAAATGATGAATTATATTATAAATAGCAATTTCATATTCTTTTGTAATTGCATAATCAGCATCTTTCTCTTGTGGATCTTGTATCATAATTTGGTGATATTCCTGTTTGCATATTTGCGAAAAAACTAGGAAATTGTGACGGAAAAAAATTCCTTTTCGTTCTGTTAATATTATGTAGCAGTGTGGAAGTCCCGGTTATCCTCTCTCATTTCGTTCGTTCTGTGTTCGAAGTTCTAATTCGAAGTTCCTCAAAATTCATACTAATAATGACCTTCTTCGATATATATCCGTAACGATTTTGGTAATGGAAGTTTGTTAATATTATCCCAACGTGTATTTTGCCGAATGACAAAACGGCAAAGATATTGTAAACTCCTAACGCAATTGAAACGACTAACTGGTTTAGTAAGGCGTACGGGAAATGCTGGATAACCCGGATGCCGTGGTCTCGAGTAGCAAAAGACTGCGTATTTACTGAAATTCATCGAGTGATCAATTAGCTCTGGCACTGATGAAAATCTTCCACTCTCTCCTTGATTACACAATGAAAACATCCCGCCACTGTGTTCAATGCGAGCGTGTAGTAATTTCCCAGCTGATTTGAAACTCAAAGTCAACAAATGTCTAGAAAACAAAACAAGTTTGAATGAGCTGGTCGTATGTGCGATCGTTTGATGACATTTCTTTAATGGAAAATCTATTTGCGAAAGATGTTCTCATTCATTTACCGATGATCTGAGGAGTCTCGTATTAGAAATGCACCATCAGGTTCTGATAGTAGAGCTGCATCAGCTACATTACCGGAAGTGTTTCCCCAATACCAGCCATATTTTCTCAATTTTTGCAACTCTTGCGACAGATTCGTTGGGTATTTCTTGTCACCATTACTTTCACGTTCGGATATTTCTTCGGATTCACAAACTTTATCGTTGACATGAATATCAGCACTAGAGATACTTTCATCGCTGTCATTAATTCGGCGGTTTTGGGAATTCTCTTGTGAATCATCCACATTGCATTCATTATTGCCATTGACGTAAGAATTCAAATAATTTTCTGCTGCAGGATATTCTTGATTCGATCTGTTTTTTGAACTATGAATTAGAGCATCGGAACTATATGAGCTGTTCAAGTTGATCGTACTTATACGATCTTTTATTTCAACAATATTATTCTCGTCGCTCAATAGGACTGCTTCTTCATTGAAACTTTTCATCGTATTGCTGCTACCCGCGCCCAGAAAGTTCGATGATGGTTCCGTCGATATGATCTGTCAATAATATTATCATAGAACTCATCATACATACATCAATATAGTACAGAAGCATCAATAATTTTGAACAGATGATTCACTGCTCACGAGCCTTGATATGAATCCACACACATTCTCACCTTTCTTTTCGACTTGTAAAAATTTTTTATAGATAATTTTTTCTTTATACTTCGTAGAATCCCATGAGTATTTTTTCCGTCTGTTAATGCATCAACTGTGGCTATTTCTCGTAATTTCAATTTTGTTTTGAAATTATTAGTGTGCCCACCACTTTCCCCACAATCTTTCTTACATTTGAGAAAAAAGTACTTTGAATTAACTTTTCGTAATTTCAATCTCTGCTTGACATCTCCAACAATATTTGAGCTTGATGTCATAGTCTCAGCATTTGTTATCCACTAAAATGCTTTGTATTGAAAGTTGATAGTTAGAAATTATGGTGTTAACAAAAATTGATGGGGGACGCAACTCTATTTTCCTCCAATACAAATAAATACTGATAACCTTTTTTCATCTCCCCCCTCGATCACTATATACTAATCTAGAAGAATTCCTCAGATGTGTATATGTATATGTTCCACTATGAGAGAAATCGCCTGAATGGAATATACATCTTCCATATTCAGGTAGGTTTTCAAATATCCACACAAAATGGTGGCGAAGCGCCAACTCTGAATACGTTTGTTGAATCATCGTGGCTTTGTTATTGTGAGACATGCATTCGATCGAATCAACGACAATCAATGACCATTAATGAACTGAAGTGGTTCTAATAATGGCTTGATCTTCAAATTGGTTCAAATCTCGTGAGAATTCGCATTTATTCGGAGCATTGATATAAAGTGTATACACTTTATATCTGCTCAGCACGCAGTATCACGGCTTCTTCAAAATCTGGGAGATATTTGGGTTGAGTAACAAGATAATTGCAGTAATACAGACACCCAAATACCGACACAAGACAGGATGAGCTTGAACTATTGCATCTATCTGTAGGTCTTGTTACGATGAGGAAGAGAATTTGAATTGATTTTTTTCCTCATCTGATTTCTGTCGGAAATTGAGCTGCTGCTTTCCAACGACGGCGCAATTAGTTTTGTAGGTAATATCACAGAATAATTGCACGTATCCGTGCAAGTTATTAAATGATTCGAGTTATTAGAAGTTCTGATTTGAACAAATAGTCCATTTATGAAGAATATTCCGGAGGAGTTTGCTCCTTGTCATCTTTTATGCAACAAAATGCAAGAAATAATTTACAATTATTCTCATATCTACGTAATGAACAACCCTGAAAAATATCTCATTTTCATTATATAGTCCAACATTGAGAATTACATCAATTCTGCTTGACTGTTCAGTAGATAATCTCAAGATTTGTATCAAAATCTCCAGTAAGTTATTCGATCAATAATTCTCATATTCAAATTGAATATTCGATAAATTCTCATACCAGTATAAAGGATTTTTGTTTAATTGATGAAAATAGGATTGTAATCTTCCATCTCTATTCCTATTCAAGTTCACATATTATTCACCTGTAAAAGATGCAAACACTTCAATTCCTCACGTGTTCTCTCCGATTCCATTCTTTGAAACATTCATGATACTCAATCACCTTTCGAATCGTACACAATATAAGCATCTATTTAGATATAAATGGGTTACGTATCATCAATAGGTTCTACTGAATCATTCATCTGCGAGTACTGTTTGCCCGGCAGTTATTTGGACTGATTATTCAAACATTTTTAGTTCTCGCTTTTTCAAAATGGACGTTGTTCTCACATTTTTCATGTGGTGGAGGGGCTCTGTGAGAAATTATGTTGAAAGTGCAAGATTCTGTGCTACTGTATTCGATTCATTACCCATTCATGAACTAATTGAGTTGTTATGACGTCGCACACATTTTGTGTTGTTTCCAATGCAGATAGAATATTCAGGTGCTGTCCTCTGTGGACAAAATTCATGGAAGTGGAGTTTGAAATGTGCTGCCGTTTGTAGAATCTGAACGTATCCATATTTAAAGCGCATCATTCAATATGGCCGATAAACATGAACGCACTTTCAGTTTATATAATTGGCATTGTTAGGTCATGAAGTGATAAGTGTATTGGTGTGATATAATTGTGAAATCAATTGAATGTTGTGTGGTGTCACTGTATGAAAAATTAAATTCACCGATTCTGCGCCATTGTGTATGTGTTGCGCGCCGAAAATTAACGTTAACAGGCGGGATTTTGATAGAACAATAGTTTAATGCAGGTTAGTACAGGTTAGTGCAGAGCAGTGCGAGGTTGGCGATATTACGCGGCACACACAGTTGAAAATTAGAAATATCATATGTATTCTAATATCAAGTCATTGGATATAACCTAACGTTTTTCCATCCGCAGGAGAGAAAGGAAAGCAAGAGGGTTTATTTATTGTCGCGCTGCAATCGTATATACACGTATATAAATCATGTCGCAGCCGTCAGTAACGGCGTACTTCAACACGAGAAAACGACAAGCGACTGATGAGCTCAGGAATAAAGCTAAAGTTCTTGTGTTGGAGCGCGAAAAGAGTCGTGTTATTAGCGAGGAGGAGGATAACGATAGTACCGATGATACCGTTGCACCATTATCGAAATTCGAGGTAGACGACAGTGGCCTGAAACTCATTTACAACAATTCCAATGAGAGGAAGGTTGTGGATTTCTCAGAGAAAGTTAATACGGCAGTTCGTAATATTCAATTTGATTCTACAAAAACATCATCACCGAGATCACCGAAGATGATGACGCGTGCACGTGCCAGTAGGACCAAAAAATTTTCTGTTCAAGAAGGTCAAACTGACATACGCGAGACTTTCATGAAAATGAGCAATGATCTGGCTAAGGAACCAAAGAATGTACCATTCGAAAAGAGAGGAGCCTTGAGCCCAAAGAAACATTCATCAAGAAATAAAAATATCGGTACATCTAAAAAAAATGACGAACCCACTCATGATATTGGGGAACAACAGCAACAGTCGGCTAGTGGTTGCACTACTCCGAAAAAATCGATTATGGATAGATTGGCAAGTCAAGATTTAAGCATTGGTGAAATCAAGAAGCGCATCAATAAATCATCACGTCTCGCTGAACTCAAAGATAGAATTGATAGGATAAAGCGGATCGAGAAGAAATTGGAGGATTTCAAAAATCAAGATGAACCCCAACCTAAAATCAAGAAGTTCGAAAAGATTCAATTGGAAGTACCAATTAGGTAACGTGTCAATTCGTTTTTAGTGTTATGTGCATGTTGACATACATAATATCGTTCTATCATTCATCTGCAGTCCACAAAAATCATCTCGAAGTCCGATGAAAACACCAATCAAGACTGTTCATTTGCCATCAACCGCAAGTCCACAACGTCGCTTACTTTTCGCACCAAAGGAATCGACCCCTAGTCCAGTCAAAAGTAGTCCCGTAAAAACACCAGCTTATCAGCGATATCAATCTATTGCTGATAGTGGAACCCCAGCATTACCTCTACCTTACAGCTACAGATTCCTAGCCGAAATTTTCCGCTGTGTCGATACGGTAACTAATTTTTTACATACAATTCTCCATGTAGTGAAGCATACAGCAGTAATTTTTTCATTAGGTTTCAGCTATGTTATTCAACCGCAGAGAAACGATAACATTCAACAAATTGAAACCTGCTGTACAGGAACTTTTACGACGCAATTTCAGTACAGAACATTTAGCGCAAATAAAGACGATTTACCCGAACGCATATGACTTTGCTCAAGTTAAAATTCGTTCTTTTGGTGCCGGAATGAAACAAGAAAAGTATGAATTAGTATTGACACCAAATGTGGAGACAAGGAGTGGCAGGAATACACCTGACGATAATGATGTGCTGAAATCAGCATCGGAAATGAGTATGGGTCCGTCAGTTCTTTTGGATCGACGACGGAAATTCTTCAACATTCTATTAGGTATAATGAAGAGCGCCACTACCCATGTGTGGAAACATTTCTTTTTGTTCTGTCGGATACATAGGATTGAGCCAAAAATTATCTGAATTGATTCACAGAAAAAACTAAAATAGAGCATGAGAAATTTTTGCTGGGTCTGGAAAGCCCGATGGTAATTCCGAAAGAGAAAATAACTAGATGGCATCCAGAATTTGATGTGGAATCATGCCCGCCTATTGAAAGTGCTGATTTACCACAGCCACCGAATGTTGATAAAGCATCTTCAGCACAGGATGTCCTTGGTACGTACAAGTAAAGCAATTCATCGAATCGGAAAAGTTGTTCACAGTCCGTAAATTTGTCCGGAATTTTTCGATATACCACTAAAGTATCATGAACAGTATTAAATAATATGATTTGAAATTGGGTCGTATACGCAATTTCGTAATTAATTCAACATAGCAATCGGCCGCGATAAAATGTGTCAGGTTCAGCAAATATATTTTACCACCAGTTATTTGGATTGGATCAATATAAATGCAACATGCGATGCGCCTGATTACATATCGTAATCAATCCCAGTAAAATCATTTCGGAAATTTCTTTCTTATTTTGTGTTCGTTATTTCATTTAAAAACGATTGAAAAAATGTTGTCGCTTGATAATGGCTTCAAAGTCACCTTGAATTATCATGAAGCAATTACGCGTATACGTGAGTTTAATATCATTATTGAATATTGTGGAGCGCTAATTATCGATGATTTATTTTTTTTAATCTTATATGTAGAAAAAGCTAAATCTTTGTTCAACTGCAATACACGAATGGAGAAAGCACTTCAGCGATTGGCTGATGCAAAAATGACGTCGCTCGATCGTAATCCAATCATAATGGGGAATAATTCAAGTCAAATGACCTTGGGGGCGATGAATAACGTAGAAGTTACAGTTGTTGATACGCCACCAGATACTCCAAAATCGTCGAAAAGTTTGTTGAATCCCGCTCTCAAGGGTATTCCAAAAGCGCTTCTGGAGCGGGTAAATATGGAATTATTTTTATTTTTCGAGTTAAAATAAGAACACGCAAGACTTCAATTCTGTTTACTGACGCTGAGGATTTGATCATGCGTGCCAAGTGTATATTCATATACATCATGGAAACGATTAATCAAATAATTTTTCGGTATAATCTCGATTAATTGTTTAATCATAATTTTTATGCAGGTACGAGCAAAGCAAGCTGCTAAAGCATTGGAGGCTATGACAAGGACACCTAATGAGGACAAAGAAGCAGCCCTTTATTCACGTTTACCGGACATGTCGAAAATAGTTCGAAATATTTTTGTAGCTGAGAAAAAAGGAGTACTAACGTTAGAATTTGTCATCGAGAAATTAGATAATTCTTATAGAACAAAATTAACGCCAAATGAATTGGAAGAACACATTCGACTCATGTGTAGGTTAATACCAACGTGGGCAAGCATACATCACGTTAGAAAAATGGATTATCTTAAAATTGCTAAAGACATTGACATATCTAAGATCGTAAAACGTTTCGAAGTAATGGCGAACGATAAAGTCAAAGGTTGACTTTGATCATACTTATATCGCCGATTTAATTTATAATTCAATTCATCATCTGAAGACTTGAAAACATATACGTAAAATAACAAGCGGAGATATCGCGGTAATCGAAATTTGGTTGGAGATTGATATTGCGAATACATGTGCATTCCTATGTGCAATTGGTCTTCGATTTCGATCGCGAAAAACAATTTTGTGCAGCATGGAGACTTTGTTTTGAGTCCGTTCTATTTTTTTGTCACAAAAATGAATTCCAATCCATTTAGCTCATGAATAATCAATAATCAATAGTGCTCGATATTTTTCTACATGTTTTATTTGTGAATAGATGCGCTCAGAATGCTATAAATTAAATTCCAATTTTCCGATTTGCACGTTTGTCTATACGAGTTCTGCTGTATTTATTAAAAAGGTTCATTTTCTGTCGGATTCCGTTTGATTCTTCATCTGGCCATAGCATAAGTAATACATTTGTTCATATTCGAATAAAATAAATCAAATTCAAATATTCCTCATTTTTCATATCCATGAGAGATGTCGCCAGAGTATGTATGGGTCACATAACCTCAATTTATGTGTATAAAAAGTTGGAGTGTGATGTGAATTACAAACAATAAACATTCTCATTTTATCATCTGAACAACAAGAAACAAAGATGCTCTTGACAGCAATACGCTTTGCTAAGAAACCAAAGAGCAAGTAGGTTTATATTCAATTACATCTAATATAAAGAGTATATTTATTACGATGAAAAATATTCAGGAGTGTGCGGTAACCAAATTTGTACAAATCCGATTCAATATCATATTCACAGTTCAGAGCATCTGTATATGTAATTGATAACCCACAATTTGATATTCACGATAAACGATTTATATTATTTTTTATGAAGCATCAGATTAATCTTTTGTCGGTATGTCAGAGTGCCGCGGTGGATCTATCAACCGGTGTGCAGATCTTTGTTCATTCCTTTCCGATGATAATACGGATGGATAATCAGTTTTTTCATCATTCATAAAAGGGATACCAGATCTAAGGTAGCTTACTCTTTCCTCGCTAAATATTTCTATGATTTTTCAGACATATACTGGTCGCAGTGGAGAGTGTGGTCAGCGGTCACCGGATAAGTCACATTCGGGAACGATTGGGAGAAAAATTAGAGTTTATTGCATTTGATCCATACGGTAATTCAGTTCTCCTGAGAAGAGACGCATTTTTCAATTCGGTGTTGAACATACAAATTTGAGTTTGATCGGTTTATGTTTATTTTCAGTCAATTCCGATGCGCTATACAGGGAAAAAAAGAAAATCAAGAGTGTGCGGAATTGGGTTGATAGAAAAATTGGCTACTACGATCAATTCATTAAATGAGAATGTAACACAGAAATAACACAAAATTAACACAAAATTTCTCTTCAGTCAGTCTGTCAGATCATATATGTACAAATGATTACTGTAATACACTTGGTATATTGAAAGAAGGAAAAAGGAGAGTGACACTTATATAACCCCTGCACTACATCACTGTCCTCCACTTCAACGTTCACAAAACCGTTGCAGGAAGTCGGTATAAAATTGTCCTAGACATTCACCATGGAAAATGCCCGTGTTTAACCAACCATGTAATTTTAACATGACAAAAACGAAATCACGCCGCAAACCCGCCTGTGATCTTTTTTTTCACAAAATGCCCACACTGAGGAACACTCGAAAAACCTTGGATATTGTAGATGAGAAACATGAATAGAAGAAGAAATTGAGAAGCATTTATAGAAAAGTTGCTATTTAAACTTGAACTGCTTGTGGTGGTTTCAATTCTTCCTCTTGTTTTGCTGATTCCCTGCATGCTGCTTGTGCTTCGGAACCTTCCACGTCCGGTTGAAATACGTAACATTCTTCTCCTACTGGACAATTACTTTCGAGACATAAGTCTTCACGAATAAAACAGGGACGATATGCTGGAAAAAAAAAAGTTAATACGGCATCAAAAAACATGGTCCGGAATAAATAATTTTTCTAATCATTCAATTATTACTGTCGGTGCATATATTATCGAAGCAACATCCTCCACAGCACGCAGCATGAGAATTGCACTGAAAATTTCAAACAAGAATGTTGAATATCTGTTATTTGGCTACTGGCAGCAATAATTACTACTCCAACCATCAATTTGCAACTTACTCTTTTCCCGTAGGAGATGCAATCTTGCGATAGCACTGAATAAGCGGTAATGATCACGAATAACACAATTATATAATGACCAGAAACCATATTGTGTCGATATGCTATTGATTCATACACTTGTCCAATGAATTAAACTGCAACACGTTGACTGCTGCAGTCTGTTCGAAAATGTTTCCATATAGGTAGATTCCTTTTTTATTATCAGTACCCGATGTAAAACGATGTCGTAGATACGCATACATTTATCTGTTCTATGCGTTAACTATGTGTTTCATTTAACTGTATTGAAGGTCATCAATTTTGTAATGACAGTCGTCATCTCATAATGTGCCGCATGTCTGAACGAAAATTAATCGCTTTCAATATTGTAATGACGCCCAAGGTAAGTTTCATGAATTGAAACACTCATACACATGTACATGCATGTTCATACATGTTCATATATCTACATTTAGGTGTTAATCAACATTCAGATGTTTTACTTTTCATTTATGTCATATCGGTGAGAAATTTTTTTTTTCTTCCGTTCATATCCATTCCATATTTTCGTTCTTCAATTCGTGTAGAAAATTCTATCAGTAACAACAATAAAATATGCGGCATTATATAAAATATTTGACTGGTTTGAGCTTATTCACACTGGCAAATCATGTGGTATTAAATGCATTCAATGATGGAAATGGTAAAAATATTCCCGATCATGGTTTCGGTAAAGCATACAAGTGGCGAAGTTTTAATAATGGCTTTGAAGAAGCGAAACAAACTGGTAAACCTGTATTTTTATTGGTACATAAAACCACGTGCCCAGCATGTCAAACATTGAAGGAAAAATTTGCTGCATCAATAAAACTCATCGATCTAAGTAATCAGTAAGTTAAGTTTTCACATTGTAACATTATCATTCAATTAAATGTTTTGCTGTATTTTGTTATGGAGTCGATTTGTTTTTGGTGCTGTAGTTTCGTCATGATCAACATGGAAAATTCATCGGAAGCAATAGCAAACAATGAGCGATTTACACCCGATGGAAAATATGTTCCTCGTATTCTTTTTTTCAATTCGAGAGGCGAATTCATTTCTGACGCGTACAATCGTCATCCAGATGCTGATACCGAGCATCGATATTTCTACAGTTCACCAGTACAAATAATTGATGTGATGAAACAAGTGATCGATATAAATAAAGGAAAATCACCAAAAAAACGATGAGATTTATGGGAATCATTGAACAACTGGAGCGTAGCATCTGAGGTGAATGATATTCATTGATGAAATATATATGTAACACAACATCGCGATGAAATACAACAAGACACAATAAGTTTCATGTGTGCAGGAGATGCAGAAAATGCGAAGGAAATCAGAATAGATAAGTGAAAAAGAAAGAATCAAACGTCGTGTGGGGTGGAGTTGAGGAGAAAACAGCAAAAGCAACATCACCGATGTGATTGTAAGAAGCATGAGAGGGAAAGAAGATGCGAGGGTGAAAAAGGGTGAGCTCTGCGTTCACTTGAGCCCTTATCCAGTGCCAACGTTGCTGGCTGCCCCCTGTGATATTCCCTTTGATCCCACGCAAGGAACACAAAGTTGTATTATTTCCACTGCTACGATCCTCTCCCACAAAACGCTTTCAAAACGATTTGAGAATCGCACAGGCGTAAAACTCGTTCTGATTTCTCTGTGTTTCTGTCCTATATATACAACAAAACCACACTACCATATCGCCTCTATATTTACCTACTGTAACGTGTATATGTTCTATTTCACTTGTTGAGATCTGGGTATTGTCTTCAGATTGAATTTCGTCTGAGACGAACTTGATGATGTTGCCAATGCAATGCTCTCCGTATCTTTTCTCTTCTCTGGTTCTTTCGCGAATTGACAGATGAATAATTGTTATGCGAAAGGGGATTGGGCTTGTTTTTTGGAACTGACGTATATCAGCATCCCGGTAATGTCGTCATTTGTGAGAGTAAAATTATGTGCAATCATATTCGATGAAATGCATCGTTTTGTGAAGACAGCCGAAAATCAATTGAATTGAAATCTCCGTTTTTCTTCTCCTCATATTTGAATAATGAAAGAAGTGTGGTATAGTCGTCCAGGAATTATAATTTAATTATGAAATTGAATAAAAACCATATGAAATGTTTGGGAGTTAATCATGAGAGAATGCCATAGAAATTAGTGAGGTGAGACGTAACTTGAATTCTACTGCTGCTGCTGTTAGCGGGCTATGGTATTCCACAGTTTCCTCGTGGACCCCTCTCTCATTTTCTCCCGAGAGAGACTTTTCTCTCGCGAGTTGTTCTTTACTTATTACAGTGTGCACTGTGGGTAAATGAGCGCCAGCCAGCGGCTAAAGTGCCCAGCTTACCTCGCTAATTAACTGCGTTATATTTTCATGACTTTACCTACGCTTTTTTTCGTTTTTTTTTTTTTAAACTCTTGTGTATGCTATCCATTTGCGCTGTGTCCCACACTAGAAGGCCTCAATTGCACACATCATATATATGTGTATGTGTATTTACACCCGTATACAAGTACATACTTTACCTGCCTATTTTTATTTATTTTACGTGCATATTTGAGTCTATTTGCTTACATATTGTTAATACAAGTACAGTTGGAACTTGAATGCGTGGTCAAAACATGTCTACAAGTTTTTTTTTTCTTTTCACTCTTTTTTTTGTTCCATCACCGATTTTATTAATATTCCGTTAAGAGGTCAGTATGCTGGAGATAAAACAATGAAAACATGAGCATGGCCTCGACGGTTTACTATTCAACCTTTTGTTTGTTTCCGTATGAATGATCAACTGGAATATTTGTAGAAAATATCAAAATGTCATATGTCTGATGAAAAGTTTCATGGAAAAATTCATCTGAGGAAGAAAAATATCTTGACGCGTATTTTATTTCAGGTTATACTTCAAATAATGTTTGGACGCTGCGATGCAGTGATGATATTGGATGACTGAATGCAGGTGAGATCAATTAATTCGAATATTTTGACTGATTCCATGAGACATTACTCACATTTATCTTTCACGTCTATGACTATCTGCAAAATCTCATTCACTGGTTAAGGGCGTGGGAATAATTTACAGAACATTATTTGAAATTTTATGAAAGGGGTAATATGGGAGTTGTGTGATGTACTATGCATATCTCGATCTGTAGGAAATAATTTCTCAATTCGGAAAGTATCCGATATGACAGTACGGAGCGTTGTCGTTCGAATATCCAGATGGAGATGGATTTGTTTCGAAGTATCAAGTTTGTGTGTAGATGTCATGTTCATAGTCAATCAGTAGTAGAGTCATGTGAGAAGAGAATAGTTAAAGTTAACAAGTTATGAGAATTTACCTCTTACAATTCGATATATCTACGTTCATTTTATGTGCAATAGTAATAACACGAATGTTAAGTCAACATCGATCGTACACGTTAGATTGTTGGTTTTACCCAGCAAAGTAATGTCTATCGTATTGTAATGAACAGATCTGTCAATCGGAATGGTTCCATGATGGTATGGTCTTGAGTTGAAGTTTGTAAGATTGTTATGCGTCTGTATTTGGAGTACAGTTCAATGCGGTGAGACCGTTCAGTATGATTTCACGATCAATATTTATATTACCGTTTGCTATCCTACAATTACATCCGTCTGAGTTCTCAATGAATGATGATTTCACATAAATATGATCAATTTATAATTCACCAAGGTGCCATACCAATACGGATGAAGTCTATAGACGGTACCGTCGCACAACGGCTGTGCACCGCCCGACAATAAATGCGAATATATTGAAATAACTTTTGAGACCTCGATATCATCTCAGCTATTGCGACGAGTGGCGCCAGGTCTTCTTGCCAGAATTCGATATGCGAATATGGGAAAAAGTTCACAGTGCCATAGGTATCCATTGCGCGGAATACACTTTGAGCAATAGACTCCTGAAATAAATTGAAAATGTCTACCCATCATCAGAGATCTTTACACATTTGCTGCTATCTGATACGTGTCAGTTATTTCAATTCATATACCATCAAAAACATTTTTTACTAGTATGACTTCAAGTGAGAATTATCTCTCAATTCTTTCATTTTCTCACTCTCTGTTTATATCGCGCACGATATTGGATTTTCATTATTTATTTCACACCAGTAATTTCCAATGAGAAGGAATCAAATGTCGTGGATAATTAAATATCTGACCCAATAGCCTGAATTTGAGTGAAAAATTGTGTGAATAAATGAAAAATGAAAAGTGTGAATAGATAGTGAACTCTACTGTATAAATAGAAATATATACAAATGAATATATAGAT
>JABMBR010004378.1:0-25910 GCA_018881525.1 Meteorus sp. PSUC_FEM 10030008
TATATATATATATATAAATGCTGGGCATCCACATTCACGTTTTCTCAACTCCCATTACCATTCCACTCATGGCGTTCATTCTCCTACGTTCTTTCGCAGTCATTGCAGAGTTGTATATAATTACCAGCGTTCCTTCGCGGTCAATATATTCATGTGAGCTCATATCGCTTTCGGCGTTTGCACGTACATGAAAATAAAATGAACGCGTGAAAGAAGGCGGAATCAGGAATAATTACCAATATTTCAAGCGGAATTAAACATATCAATACGTATGCTTGGTACTGATGCAGCACGCGCGTCTAGATACGCTGGCGGGCGGGCGTGCGCTGCGCATGCGTGCCGCTGTGGAATGTGCGAGGCGTCGCCCCTCTCGAGCACTCGTCAGTCCACTGATTCTACGGTCAAAACACTACTATTACTATTTTGTACTCTTTTACAGCCGAATGATGCAAACGTATCCTCTGCCAGCACTTTCCTAGTAGGAACAAAGTGAACATCACTGTAGTACCGCTCATCCAGCATCCTCTCATTCGTTGTCATGATTTCGGTTACATATTTCGTTCCCACTCGATCTTATATCGCGTCCAATCTTCACGCAAGTCATGTGTGCATTGTGTAGACGTTGCTTACGCACCCAAATACTTGGATTATTGCGAAATCTCTCCATTTGGGTTGCGCTGAAAGAATTCACTTGTGCGCCATCAGTTTTACATTCGCTGATTTCTCCTAACGATGAAAGACTGAAGGTCATGAGCGTTTTTGTCGATTGACTTGGCACAGGTCGAGCTCAGATAACAATGAATGATACCTTATACCTTGACAATATATAAACCCGTCATTGCTACCTACATGCTTTTTCACCCCGAATAAAGCATACCTATTTCACAAGGAATGAATCTGAAAGTGCTGATGTTCCGAAATATTTTACAATCATTCAGAGTAGACTAAGAAACAGATATACAATGAAAATCGTGAAGCGAATAACAGAAATGTCGAGTACGAGTTCGGCAAAAGTCGGTGAAGCCACTATGCAAGACGGAACACGTGCTTACAAGATTGGAGCAGAAATAAACGAAACGAATCAGAGACGCATAAAATGATTGAGACACCGATCTCGTAACTGCAATTCAACGAATTCAGAATTCCATCACGATCATGCGCTAGTGCGAGTCTTATTGGAACGGATAACCGCACACATGAGTCTCAGTGATCGAGCCACGGTTTATACTTATACCGGTTTGGATTCCTCCAGCTATTGAACACTGTTGATTCCGTATAGGGAATTGAGATAATTAAATCACAAAATAAAATGCTCTTGCGCTTGTGTACTAAACATGTAACTCATATTCTAGCGCCTACTCTCACTGACTATTTTTTTTCTTTCGATTTTCCACTACAATTATCGAGTATTACTTGGAACAAGAAACTTTGTTCAATGATAAATAATAATAATAGTGATAATCAGCTCACCTTTAAGCGTCTTGACGTCGTCGAGATCCTTCTTATCTCGGTAAGAACAGCATTCCGTCAATTTCACTTTATAATCAAGTAATCCAAATGAAACACAAGACTTCGTTGATGTATATCAAGAATATATGTGTGTATGCACTTCCAGCGCGTTGGGTTGACGATTCAAATAATCACTGTATTTTATACAGAAATAACAAGATGCACTGGTTACGCTTCACACCGCCTTCAATGCTTGATTATTGATTTATTATGAGATGATTTTTTTGTACTTGATTTATCACTAACTGTGTTCTCAGGTTTTTCAATTGTCCCGGACGTGCTAAAAATTCTCACTTTGAGTTGAAAGTTCTCCGAATCCCCTATGAAGTCAAACATCCAAAAATTAACATGGGAATCAGTTGAATCAATGCGAGTATATATAGTTTACATCAGAAGCACTGGCCTCCCCCGTTCATACACAACGAAAAACCGATCGGGTCACAGAATTCCGACGAGCTAAATTTGTTAAACAATTCAACAAAAAATTCTATAAATGACAGTCCGCGCAAACCATACAATGAATCCCAAGCGTCAAATTCTTCTCTTTTATGAATCCACTAACCGGGAAAAATTTCTCTAGACGAGAATTGACCAATCGATGTTCATATAGCCTCTTACACAGAACGGAAAACACGGAATAAGTCAAAATTAATCGCTCGAAAGTTGTTTGGTAGATTGCTGAACTGTTTTTCGTTATTCTTCTGACTTCGACTTATTATCACAGATCAATCGTATGAGTTCTCGTCATAGATGTCAACATATATTCATAATGTCTCCCTTCCAACGCATTTAACTAGGGGGAGGATTCAATTTTCTCATTCTCTTTCTTGCTGTAGAGTGAATTCACATTCTCGGACTACTCTGAATGAAGCAAGATCTGTTTAGGATATGACGGAAGTAAAAACGCAAATTTTCTGGTCTGAAAAATGTCGCCTGAATCAATTAATATAATACGCGAACATCAGTCTCCAAGATTCGATCGAAGGTGCTCAAATGGGAAGTTTGCAATCTAGGTACGAGTCTGTGCAAGACTATCTACTGTGGACGGGGATATAGCTAATATTTCTGATGAACTATATATACATTCATTCAATCACATAATATGGTCGAGTAACAATAATGGACATACATAAATACATTCATATACACACATATATGATGAGAGTGAGATCGCAGAAAAAAACTCGTCACACATCACAGCACAAACAACAAATATAATCTTCGTCGAATTGTTGGTGAACGCGCGAGAATTCTTGACCCTTCGGTGTCCACAAGTAGAGGAGACACAGAGGACAAACAAGTAGATAGAGACAGACTGATTGAGTGGAAGAGAGTGCGAGAGTGTTCAAGAGGAGAAGGAGGAGAAAGGAAAGGTGTGTGTGTGCGTGTGTGTGTGTGAGAGAGAGAGAGAAAGATATAGAGACTAAGGGAGGGATAGAAAGTGAGTGAGTGAGTGAGTGAGTGAGTGAGTGAGTGAGTGAATCACAAAAGCAGGTGTGGGAGGGAGCGGGATCTGATGACAAATTGTTAATGTCCACCGCGGAAACACTCAATTGTGTTGTTTTCCGTGTGTGAAAACGAAAAGTAGTCGTCGCGTTCAACAATGCACTGTCAACTTTCGAAAATGATTGAATTAAAAATGAAGAGGGGAATCACGATGATAAACAAATGCAAGATGAAGTCTCGATTCACTTTCGATATTCCTAAATACTTTTAGGATACATACACGCGAATGATATATACGAACCAAGCTGCTGTGAAAAACCAATACACAACACAAGATAACCACCAACTTGCTCTACCGGTGGCCGGCGATTAACTCACTTCGTTCTGAGAGTTTGCGAATAGAGAGAGACACTGGAGGGGATTTACATCAGTGTATGGGTAACGCAAACACCATCACAGCTTCCCGAAGTCCTCTCAAATGATGGCTAACGCATTGAGTCCACAATTGGCCACTCAGCGCGCAAATCGGGCGTTTCAATCTCGATATCTAACATAAATACTCTTCAATATATCATATCAATTAATCTTCTCTGAAGTTCTTCATATTCGGTGATTTGCACGTATTTCCCTTGTATATTTATGAATATGGTGAGTGAACGTGGTGATTTCGACTAAGTTACATTGAACGAAGAAAACACGACTCCAAGCGGCCTCAAATCAAAGATAAATACCCGGGAAATTCGAATCCGAGATACAATATGGTCCATTCATCAATACGAAGAATTACAACTAGCTCGAGATTTTTTATCGATATTCGATAATATCAATGACTGTGATCAGATATATATGATGAGACGAACAACTACAAAATGAATGGTTACCCGCGATTGATAAGTCCGCGTATATGTCTCTACTCTAGTGCCATCTTGAGAGTGCAGTACGAAAAGTAGACTCATTTCGAGGGTACTGGTTACGTTAATGCGACAAGAGAACCACGAGATTGTGGATGTCGGCGAGCCTTTTATCGAGGGAGAAGGACTACAATGTGACGTAAACGACGATCCAAACAAGTATCAGCTGTGTGGCAGTCATTGTTCGTTTTCATCTTGGCAGTCATACAAGAATTCTATTTTTTTCCCGTGTTTTCACCGATCGTTTTTGTGGTATTGTGGACATTGTGGGCTGTCAATATTGTCTGAAGTAACAGAGAAACGAATGCAAAGCCTGGCATCACTAGGCCCATGTTGAAAAGGTTCATGGACACGGGGAAAAATAAAATTCTCACTGGTTGAAAGTGGGGAAATATATAGACGGAGGGCCAGAGAGCGAAACGTCTTTTTGCCCGTTATAATCGTGGCTGCCTTGTGCGTGCCTACGGCCCCACCAACGCACCACCTCGGAGAAAATAATCGTGTGAAAAACGGGGCGGTACGCGCATAAGCCTGGCCTCGAGCGGCGAGTCGGACGACGGTGGGCTCGCTCCGCCACCGCGCAAAAGGTCCCGTAGTTCAATCACGACTACTCTAAGACCAGCGGACGAGTACCACACCACCGCAGGAATGGATAATTATCGGTAAAATGATTACTCAACGAGGACTATGATTCAAGACAATGTCTCGTTAGGCTCCAATTAATATTTCGTCACTTACTAGACTCCTTGTTATATTTGCGCCTCTGGTTTTTTGTTCATTCTTCACATAAACAAGAATTCACTTAGTTTCAGTTGATCACATTCATATTTCATCATCATCATCAACATACATATTTTCATATACATATACAAGTATGGAATCAGTTCACGTGAGACAAATAATCTGTGTTCTCCAATTGCTACCGTTCAGGCGCTACCTGCATCAAGGAATGTACATGAATTAATTATCCAGATTATTTTCAGGCTATGTATGAATAAGGGCACATTAAGTATATGTGTATACATATACGTATCCATATACATGCAATTGTGTGTAGCTAACATTAAGAATAATATTATGAACTTTTACATTGACCTTGAAACCAGATAAAAATATCCCTGATCATCTACAATGTTTTTACTCTATACAATGTACAGCATGATACAGCAAGCTTCTAATGGTGCAGCAGTCACCAATGTCTCGCAGCAAAATGGTGCAGCTCCAGACTCTGGTGGATCGCATGCCAACGGAAATTCAATATCTAGATGTGATAGTGACATCAATGGTGTGAATGGACAAAACAATCAAACACTCGTTCCGCCGAAAATCATGGACAAAACTAATCAAGATATTGTGAGATTGATTGGACAACATTTGAAAGCAGTTGGACTGGAGTGAGTTTTGTCCCTTCTCCTATGTATTTCTATTCTGAACGTTATCTTTCCGTATTACAATAGAGATTATTGTCAATTGACTCGATTTTAGTAGTGCTATAATGTTGTATTTCGTCGAATCGGTTTTAGCCGAACTGCAGATTTGCTGATGCAAGAGTCAGGTTGTCGCCTAGATCATCCATCAGCTGCCAAATTTCGGCAACATGTGATGGATGGTGACTGGAGTAAAGCTGATCATGACTTGAATGAATTGAAATCATTCCTGAATAATTCGAATCAAAGTTTAGTGGAGATGAAATTCCTTCTATTGGAGCAAAAGTATCTCGAATTTTTAGAGGAGGGTTTAGTACTAGATGCCCTTCAAGTGTTGCGCAACGAACTCACACCACTAGGCCATAATACAGGACGTGTACATCAGCTATCTGCTTTCATGATGTGCAGTGGACGTGATGAATTACAGGTATTGTGGTGAATTCACTGACAATTGCGGAATGTCATCATCGTGTTGTCAATTCTGTTATTTTCGTTGTTGTTACAATGTTGGTAGACACGTGCTGGCTGGGATGGCAAGGGTACGGCCTCACGTGCTGCATTGATGGATCGATTACAAAAGTATCTACCACCATCAATAATGCTACCACCTAAACGCCTTCAATCGCTCCTCAGTCAAGCTGTGGAAATGCAAAATCAACAATGTACCTATCACATCTCACCAAATCAGGCAACGTTGGAAAGCGTTTCTTTGTTAGTTGATCACAATTGCAGCAAAGAACATTTTCCATCTCACACAACACAAGTACTCAACGATCACTGCGATGAAGTTTGGTATTGCAAATTCTCGCCTGATGGTCTCAAACTTGCCACTGGCTCGAAAGATATGACTGTTATAATATGGGATGTTGATCCAGTGAGTGAAGAAATGGAATTGTTAATCGTACAACATGTGAAAATTTAATTCCAGTAAATTTTCCTCAAGCCATTCATATTTTATTTCCCTGCATAGGAAACATTGAGAGTAACACATAGGAAAACACTCGAAGGTCATTCATATGGTGTGGCATTGATAGCTTGGAGTCCTGATAGTAGTCATTTAATTGCATGTGGCCCTGAAGATTGTCCAGAATTATGGTTGTGGAGCGTGGATACACCAGATTGTGAATTACGTCTAAAACTTACCCAGAGCACCGAAGATTCACTTACTGCATGTGCTTGGCATCGAGATGCCAATAAATTTGTGACCGGTGGTCTGAGAGGACAATTTTATCAATGCGATATGGATGGAAATATTCTCGACTCGTGGGAGGGTGTACGAGTTAAGTGTCTCTGGTGTAGAAGTGATGGAAAAACAGTTTTAGCTGCTGATACACATCATCGAATTCGCGGATACAATTTTGATGAATTGTGTGATTTTACAATGTGAGTGTGTTTCTCTCTGCCATAATATCAAATTTTGTTCATTTAACCTTCTCTCAATTAGCCTTCAAGAGGACCATCCAGTGATGTCGTTCAGCGTTAATAAGGCAGATCGACTTGTATTGCTCAATGTCGCCAATCAGGGTGTACATTTATGGGATCTACAAGATAGATGTCTCGTCAGACGATTCCAAGGTGTTACCCAGGGTCACTTTACAATTCACAGCTGCTTCGGAGGTGTGAACCAAGATTTCGTTGCATCTGGCAGTGAAGGTACTACCAATCTATCTTATAATACGTATCTTTTGTAACTGTATCATGAAGGGCATTTATAAATATATAATTACAGACAATAAAGTGTACGTATGGCATATAAAACGTGAGCTGCCAATTGCGATTTTAACTGGACATAGCAGAACTGTTAATTGTGTATCATGGAATCCTGTTTATCACCAAATGATGGCGTCAGTGTCGGATGACTGTACCGTCCGAATATGGGGCCCAAAGTCTTCCTCTCCAGATAGAGCAGATAACGCAAAGACTGGTGAATAATATATTGCTCATTGATTTTCAATTCAGCATTACAATATGAATGATAGAATTTTTAATGTCTATCTGTTCATCAGCATCGCCAGAGAGCAACTCCCCAAATGGAAGTAACTGGCACGAGATGGTGTCGTAGCGAACTACAGTTGATCAGTACTCCCATGACCCTATGGTGTTCAAACGACTGTCTTGTCGAGCATCGCATTAAAAGTCTCACGTATAGTGTCACACTGAGATAAACGATGCTAAGTGGTCAGATTGCATTATGAATATATTGTTATTCACATTTTGACACATGGATGAGAGTACTTCACTATATAATCCATGAAGCTAGACAAAATATCTTGCAAAATCGATTTTTCCCGGCGTTTTTATTGGCGATGTATTACGTCAAATGTCTGACATGAAAAACGAACTCGGCGGGTTGTTTTATTTTTTACTTATCATCATTTTTTTTTCTATTTTCAATCACTTACTAATAAAATTAATAGTAAAATGTGGTACGAAGAAGGAGAAATCGAAACGATCCGTTCCACAACGTACTACTCGAGAGGAGATTATTGTATAAGAAAATTGATGTATCGAAGAGAGCATAATGCGAGTAGATAACGTAGAAATAATACGAACTAGACGATAAACCAATTCCATTGTTGGAATTGGAGTACGATAAGAGTATAATGGTTATACATAGTTCATGAATAAACGTTATTGGAACGAGACGGCATCTTCGAGCTTTCTTTTCGGCTTTTCGGGATGGTATTTCATGCCAATTCAAAGCACCTTCAAGATTACGTTGATAAGCATAAACGAATTCAATCTTGGAAACTCTGACTTCGAAGATCTTAATGTTTCCCAATCAGGTTATGAATAATATCAAAATAATATTCAGATGTTTATGTCTAGAGATATCAGTATCGATCGATGAGCGGCGGACCAACATACATGATGTTCTCACGTGAATATTGTTCTCTTGCTATAAGAATAGTTCTGTCAGTATATTAATCGGTGGAAAAATATACATTTTTATTATTCATATCAAACGCGACGATTTTTTAAGACAGTATACAAACAAAACGTGTACCGAAATAATTATTCATGAACGTTTCTTCTATTTTCGAACTGCCAGCTTTTTATAGAATATTTACGATAGCCCACATAATCAATATTTATTTTCCATTTTTCACGAAGAAACACGCTTCATTGATTCATCTGTGTGATGCTTTTGATGTTTTCCTCTACGTTATCCTCTTCTGTCCGGTTCCACCCTCCTCTTAAATACGAGTTCTGAAAATCTGAACTCGCACTTTCCACTTTTTCTCCATCATATATTATCGTTCTTTGCTCGATAATATATATTTCTTAATTGTTAGTAAAGATTTCGATGTATCATTAACTTACCAATGACTCATGGACATTGTGGAATTCGACTAAAATATGACAGCAAAAGATAAAGCACGGGAGAATCGAAATATTCTCTCAAAAATGTTTTCATACATAAAGGAAATATTATTATTATGAAACTAGAGGTTTTATTGAACAAAGTGCAGTGAAAATGTATGTACAGACGAGTATTCAATAAATTGTATCAGAAAGTACATACGCCCCACGAATTGAAGGATTTATAATTCATGTAAGTCTTCATGTATGTGACAGGGGTAAGTTTATTCTTCGGCACGATCTCAGCTGTATCACTTAGAAACATAGAGTTCATGATTCAATTGTGATACATGTCCATATCTGAGAGGAGATGTCGTTTAAAACGATTTCGGTTATTTTTTGGAGTATATCATCCGATACACGTAATTTTCTATTGTACCTCTTGATAGATGACTATTACTTCGTCGTTTTTAGTTTCATTGCGAGATAATGTGGCTATCAATTTTTATGATATCATCGTTCACAGGTTTCTACAAGGGGAATTTTCTGGGGAAGTAAGTGATGAAGGGTATATAAGTGCAAAAGGTATCATTCTGAACAGAAACTCAGTTCTGTAAGTTGAGTGGATATTGCTTTCAACTCATACGGGAAGTGAATTATTATTAAACGTATGTAGGTTATTTGAATGATTATACGAATATGGTTGAATACAAGCTACTGTCTGATTGGTAAGTGAATGATGATACAACCAAGAAACAACCATTCAGCTGTGACACCAGACAGTCCCTATTGGCCGCCACTAGAGCTGAATTGAGCGGGATAATATTGCACTACACCGCTACACCGTTCAGCGCGATAAGCGACTTTCATGAGTCCCGATAGTTTCGTCTCTCGATTATATGGTATTGTATGGTATCGGTGATTCCCTTTTAAGGCAATTGCAGAACTCATCGTGTCCGTGTTCGGTGACTGAGTATGTATAAAAGAGCTCAGCCGCAGTTTCGGAAGACATTGGGAATTTTTACGAAAAAAATTTTAATATTCGAACTTGCCGTATTCGGTATCTCTTATTTGGTTTACCGACGTATGAATAGATCTCGAGGTAAAACTTCTCAGATGTATCGTGATGTATAACTATTTTGAGGTTAACTTCACCGCCCTAAATCCTTCTGATTATTTTGAAATATATTGAGTTTAACTCGTGATTTCGAGAATCTGTTCCCCGAAATTTATCATACGATAAATTATATTCTATTAATATTCACTATTCCATTACAGAATTAAGGTATTATATGTACAACAATTATCCACTTATATTGGAAGGGTATTACAAATTAGGTGAAGTTATTTCTGAATCAAATTTTTCAATACGAGAAACGGATTCTATTGAATGGGAAACAAACAAAACTAGCTCCGAATGATTCTTCTTCTTTTTCTCAATTCATGGCATTCTTGAAGTCATTATTCTTATTGATCGGTGGGGCCGGCATTGGATATGCATTAATGAGAGTACTTTCACCAAATGAAGAGGAGCTGATAAAGGTAATGTGAATCCTTCAAACTGCCATTTCGTCTTGTATGATTATCAATTCCCAAGTTACTTTTCACCTATCGACAAACATTAGTGGTTCGAATGTCATTTTAGAAAATTGGGAGAAAGAACTATAATGTTCAGCAGCCATTCTCGAGAATATCCCAGCCTGCACCAATGCCAAACAACTCATCAAGTTCTTCATCCAATCAAATAGATAAATCAGGTGTAAAGCCGAACTCGGAATCAGCTGGTCAATAACATTCAGCTATTAATATGGACTCTTCTGAAACAATAGGCGTGAGTCTACCCGAAAGCATCACAAAAAGAGATCGCGAACGAAAAAATGTAATTGAAAGAAGGCGCGAAGAAAAACAACAGTTGAGTGTCGATTCAGAGCAGCTGAGTTATTTCCAGAATGCATTTTATGCATCATGCAATAAAGTGAAAGAGCTTTTGAATTCAACATGCACTACACAGACTTCAGCTCTTCCTAGTTTATTCGACAAAGCAAACAAAGAAATACAGATTCTCTGGAATTATTTATCTCAATCGAAAATATTTCTTAAGGTTTACGATATCAGAAGAGCACAAGAAACACTGCAGCATCTCGAGGCTGATGCAATAGAGTTGGAAGTAAAATATCTGCCAAAGAAAAAGTTCGGATTTAGAAATCGCAGGATCGCAAAGAAACCATTAGAAAAAACGCCGGACGTTACTGATGGGCTTAAGGAATTGAAGTTGTCTGAGGAAATAACGAGTAACGGAACAAAAACACAGAATAATGACCTGATTCATAAATATAATGATAGTGCTAGCACAATCACAGCTCAGGTTGATCAGCATCTGATTCTGGATGCTGAAAATATCAACAAGAATGACGTGTTACTATCTGATTTAACGCGCTGTACGGTGAGAATTTATGGTGCTCCGAGCACAGTGCATATGGTGAATCTCAGACAGTGTACGATTCTTATCGGACCTGTATCAGGTTCAGTATTTGGCGATAATTGCGTTCAATGTTCCTTTGCCTTCGCATGCCAACAAATGCGACTGCATACATCTACCGAGTGTGCTATATATCTCCATGTTACAAGCAGGGCCATTATTGAAGATTGCACTAAAATAAAAGTTGCGCCTTACAACTGGTCATATGAGGACCAAGCTACTCATTATAATTTAGCTGGTCTTGATACGAAGGTAAACAATTGGGACTCTGTCGACGATTTCAATTGGCTTTCTTATGAAAAGCATTCACCAAATTGGACGATTATGAAGCCCGAGCAGAGGATTGAGAGCTGGGATTGATTAAATATATACATTTAGTGGCTGATTGGTTCGTACCTTACTTTTATTTCGAATTATATTTTGTTCAGAAGGTGATAATATCTGTATCGCGCTTTTACACAACGATAATAAATGCACATATTCATCCAGAACGAAATGTTATTCATCATTCGTGTATGTATCATGTTATTGATGATCGATAACGTAGAAATTTTCACGTTGCGGATCTTAATCTCATCCCGAATATAAGTTTCAAATCGATGAGATACGAATGACAGGCATGGCAGAGACAATTTCAGAGGAGGGAAAAAAAATATTGCACTGCCATATATATATGATCTCGTAAATAATTGACAAAACAAAGGATAAATGTCATGAAGTATTTCATCACCAATTTTTTTACCGTAAGGATCAACGTTCCAGCTATGTACAGCAGAATGTACTACTATGTTCATTATATATCTCAATTCGCATATATATTCGACATTCCTTCATCTGCATAAACAGACTTATTTTGAAGATATGAATCTTATCACGCATTACTGATTTACGATGGGAAATATGTAGGCTCCAGAAGTGCGCGATAATGATAAGACCAGTGGGACATGTTAGTCGGTTTGCTGGGTCATCTCATTACTACATTCTCTCCCTATCTATATGCATATAACGATTGTTTTACCGAAGACTCATGCTTTACCGGTTGTATTTGTCATGCTTTTGTTACGTTATAGAGCTTTCGATCTTATGGACCTCCACCTCCCCCCTCATTCGTCATTGTTCTCTCTCAGATTTCAGCACTTTATCTTATCTACTTCTAAAAATAAGTAGTTGGGGGGAAGTATTAACATATCCATACATCGTATTGTATCTGGAGGGAAAAAGTGGAAATACTTTTGTTGAATTGTACGTAATTGTCGTACTTGAATTGGGCTTTTGCTTTTCCATAATTAGCAGCAGTCAAATGGCGTGTTTCACCATGCGTATTGCTTTTTACCCTTGGCAGTGTAATCAACGAGTCGTAAAATGTGCGCGCGACTTGTCGCAAGGGTGAGCAAATTAGTGAAACTGAAAATATAATGACGAGGTTCAAAGTGTTTCTCTTTTTGCTTCATAACAGTCACAAGCAAGCAGTGACTATAAAATACTAGTTACATACATTTTATTGCTTTAGCAGTTATTTTTTTTTTTTAAAGTATACCGTTAATATAAACAGTTGTCGGAAAGTAGCGATGCAAAAAGATGAATTGTGTGATGCGGCTGAAAAGTGGGAGCACATAGAATAGAGGGCGAAGTGTAAACAAGTAGATGCCTTTTTTTGTTATTTTAGCTTGAGCAATTTGTCCATGAGCAGATAGAAATATCACCATAGTACTATGAGGGATGAAATTTTTCATTAGAATCATCATTTGTAGGAGGATGCATGTGAGGCTCACATTACAACTCAACAGTCCACCCATCATAACTCGTCCATAGCGAACAACAGTAGTCAAATCAAACATAGGGCTATTAACTAGATCAACACACTGCATGAGGACTGGCAGACGTGAAGGTACATAAGTACTACTCGTAGGCTTGAAGGACTCTCTATCTATGTATATGTGCGCCTCTCCACACACCCTCCGTCAGTGTATTCATCCTTGGCCTCTCAGTGCTACAACAAGGGACGACGTTAGGGGCGCTAACATCGTCCCTTTTTTGCATGCATACCTTTTTCTTGTTATCTTTCCCTCTCTTTCTCTAACCCATATTCCCTTTTAGAGCTTCTAAATGCGATAGATCATGCAGTCCACACAAAATAAATATATGGTCGTTAATGTGCTTGAGTGAGGTCATTATCAAGCCCCCAGATATATTGTTTTAGATATTCTACACGCTGCATCCAGAAAATCACAAATCATTTTTGCCAGTGTAGTGTAACATGAGAAATGGTTGGCAAATAATGATCGATGATAGCCAAATGTAGTGTAAAGACATGTATTAGTATGTTCATATTATATTACATTGGATAATTGTCTTGTGTGTATATTGGCTTTTCTTACTCAATGAGCTTTCATATATATCTACTTTCTCCAAATTTTGATCATTCACCGAACTCGTGTCACCCATCGATGTATTTAAAAATAATATATGCATACACCCATCGCACGATACATGAAATTGTCGTCGAATTTATTCAATCGTAATAATTGACTGTGACATTGTTACTCAAAATTTATCACAAGAATTAGAAATTGCTTCTCATTATATGCTTCTCATTATATGAATAAAGCTGGGACAAACATGGTTTGAAGGAAACTTTACAACGCGACAATATGAGAAAAAAATTTTTCAAAAGTAACAAAATTTTTTTAGAACATACCCACTTCATATAAATATAAATCTACTACATCTTCCTGCGTGATTCGATGTTTTGTTATACAATGAATACGAGGGCACGAAATGAGTTTCCCATTAGTGGGTATTGTCGGAAGAATGAGCTGTCGGTATTAAATGGACTAACAGAAGTGGCGCAAGATGTTCGTCCCACGACACTGGACGAGTCGAATTGATATTGTTACATTTGCCTTACACATTGTAAACACATGTATAGGGGGATGTTGGGCTGTGTATAGGAAAAGTAAATAAGGATGATGCGATAGGTGATGAGAGAAGTATAGTATGTCTTCGTTCCACTCAGACTGCATAGCATTCCGGGTCAATCGCCGTAGGGGGCTATCGAATCGAGCCTCTGGGGCTCGCATTACATCGCATCCCTGCGCGTTGAATAAATACCGCAGAGCTTTAATCTAGAGTTAATGGTTCTCATGCAGTAAGAGAGATGTGTTGATGGAAGGAAACGAACGAAAATGTAGATCATTGATTTTTCTTTACGTAGAGTTCTGTTGAAACAATTTCGAGAACACCTTGATAATTAATTGTTGTGATTTTCTTTTGACTCAAACGACGTTTGTGCTATCAATGGTAATGCGTTATCAATTTCGTTTAACATTCAGTATATTGTGCTCGATTCGCTTTCGTTTAACGATGGGTATATACAATACATATTATAATTTCTCATACAGCACGTGTGGGGAGGAACATGTGGTGAATTGTGGTGCTGTGCCAACGCGATTCCCGTACTATCCTACATAATACTATTGTAATCCTCCTCTATGTCTTTCATTTTCAATTCACTAGAAATTATCTCATACCAAGACGCTCCGGTAGTTGCATACTGTTTTCTCCTATTAAATTTCATTTGTTTATGCATATTCTTTCTACATATGTTGATAATTTTCATATATACAGGGTCTTTGGTAATGTGACGCATTCCTGTTTGGACATTATAAACATTGTGACCAAATCTGTTGCTTTTGATCTTATCGATAACGTCCTAACAGGGATACGTCACATTACCAAAGGACTTGTATGATGTACAGAAAGATATGACTCTGAAAAATTAACGATTATTAAACGCAATATTGTTGTCTCTTCTCTTCGATTCAAATTATCTCATCACATGCTTATGATGAGATTAATCTGCATTATTTGAAAAGCCGCAACTTGCTGAAACACTGAATGTTTTTTCTGAATTTCTGCCACGATCAAAACGATCGTGAAAAACAAGAGAAAAATAATATTTCACTTTATATGTTGATGCTGATGGCATTTCAATTTTCATGTTTGACTTAAATCACATAAAGCACTGGATATGACATATTATCTTGATTTTTGTTGGCATGACGGAGCAGTTTGCACGCATTATATAACACGAATGAAAAAGCATTCACAATACGTGTTTATGAATATGCGTTAGCCTGAGGACACTGCTGCTGACAACGCTATTATGTCGTCTTGCTTGTGGTTGCACGCCGACCCCTTTTGTCACGCTCGGTGTTATTATCTCAGCTATGTATACCTAAATTTTCAGCGAAGTTAACTCACCCTTATACTCGCACCTCTTGTGCCTTTCTGTTCGTGGATGGCATATAACAGCCTAGCGTGGTATCATTCCTCGCCCACCATAATCTATCATCAATAATGCATTCAAACCCTGTTATAGAATATTCGATCTGTATCTCTGTCATATATGGCTTTGATATCATGAAATTCGTCTGATTATTATTTTTTTGACCAGCGGAGAAAATAATTCATTCCTCAAAGGGTTTATAATCAGATTCAATTACGTTAATTGGACTGAAGTTATTATATAGTGTGTGAGCCAGTTCGCTAAATCTTTGGAACATTGTGTGTCGACGGATCAAATGGAATCGAATGAACCACTGTACAATTCTGTATTGTTTGTCACAATTACATTCATACTCAAAAGCTCTGAAGGGACATACGTTGATGATGCATTTGCGAATTGGTTGATAAGTCTAGAGGGTGCGGGTTGTTGGAACACCTGTCTGCGTGGAGAGGAATGAATTGTAAATCAAAGAGCCTGGAAGTTATTGGTCCGTGGTATTAATGCAGAGCTGTAGCGTCATATATGAATATGTGAACTGACAGAAGAGACTACTACCAGTTATATTGTGTCTGGGGTGTTACTAGGCAGGAAGCCATGCTCTTTGCTCTCGATTTGATGAACCTTGGCAGCTTGCAAGTATTTATACTTCATTCTTGCATCTATTTCATGGTCTCGGCTTTCATACAAATAAAATTATCCATTCATTGGGAAAAAAAGTATGATTTTTTTTTTTTTTTGGAAAAATGGCGTTGAACGATTCGGGTTGAAAAAATTCGTAATTAATTGTGGCATGTTTAGAAATGCAGCTACCGTTTGATTCTTCCCCTCTCACCACTTTCATCGTAGGGTTCACTGAAAATTCATAGCGAACATAATTACACAAGTAGTGAAAGAAAATTTTTCCCAAAGTAATGAATTATGAAGGTATATAATCGATGAGGTGCCACTTGCGCATCCAGATAGAAACAAAACGACGGGAAATCTCAAATTTTCAGCTTACATGGGTCGTCATCCAATAGCAAAACCACCACGTAACAGTGACAGCACCCGCGGCCGTTTCTCCCGGTCTGTGCGACGATTGGTCCGTTGGAAGAGGGTAGTAGGCGTGGTTTCTCTCTTGAATTCAATTTTACTCGTTTCTCCCCTGACGGCCATCGGAGACGATTCGTATACTTACTCATGGGGATGAATCTTCCGTATTCCCTCCATGACGAAAATATTCGTCATTCACCTGGGCGCGTCGCAAATTCGCATTTCCACTAGGAATGCAATGGAGATAAAAAACAGAGGGTTGGTACATACGTCTCTTTAAGGAAAAGATGTTGTTGGGCGGTGAGGTTAAAGTTCGTTTTGAATTTGATATTGAGCGCGAAGCAGGAAAAACATCGAATCAGCGATTGTCTTTTGATAATCGGTTCACTTGAACAGTTTGACAGATCATTCACATGATGGCACCTCGCTCCAACTCAAAAATTAATATCAATCAGTGAGTGACAGTTTCCATAGAAAAGAAAAATGTCGGAGAACGTTGATGGAAAATTTTCGGCATCAAGAAGAGATGAATGATCCATCTCAAAATATGAGAGATTATTATTGTTATTATCGAGATATATTAATACGATAAGACATGATAGTAAAGAGATATTTGTTCAGGGATTGAAGAAAAATGGGAAAATCAGAATTTTGTGGCCGCATCAAGTGCATGTTCTTGGAAAAACCATAATGTAGTCCCCGTTTTATGTGATGTTTGAGTTGAGAGGGAAATTACACTATAAATTTGATGTTTGCATCGGCGCTTCGCACTTCAAATTACTCACGACCGACTCTGTTTATACATATACATATTTATTTTTCGTCTCTAGAGAATAAGTCAAGAATGAAACCTTTGGGAAAACGTCTAATACCGCCAGAGTGTTACATATATATACATATTTGACAACAGCGTATTAAAATCATGTATATTTGTGATAACACCATTTTCCAATACACCTATAACGTGACTACAAAAATTCATGATTCGAATATTACGAAGACAGTACGAATATGAGGAAAGGAGAAAGAATACAAGAGTTTGCGGTACGCATGTGGGGTTTCACTCGCATACAAATTCAATTCATTCCAATATTTATCTTCCTTTTGTCGAATTCTAATCTCTGTTTCCCGCTCCTTCACATTTTTTCTGTAGAGAAATACTCAAGAATACAATACGTATATTAGGCATATTTTCTTCTTCCTTCGATCAATATTGACTGGAACTCATTGAAGCAGAATATGCAGAATCAAGCTCAATATAAGGACATGCATAACGTATATACCTTGGAAAATAAATACATGTGTGGATAGCCAATGTATATGCCTTGGTGGTGAAGAGAGCGAGGTAGCCAACCCTACAACACTGCTCATGGGGATTTCACGCGTCGAGTCGCATTACTGGATTCTGCATCGTGTTAGATAGATTACAAATTGTTGAGGCGGGACACAAAACTACTCATGATGAATGTACACCACACCTTTAGATTCGAGTCTGTTCAAGTGACAAAGAAACATAAATGATTAATAGACACATGATAAAAAGAAGTCCGTTCATTTTCCCAAATGAATATACGGTAGACACGTTTATTCCTTCAGTCCAAATTGTCTTCAATATTTCTTGATGATGATTTCAACATAATAGAATGAGAAACATAAAGAAGTGCAAATTTTTATGAATGGTGCAAGGTTATTAAGCTTCTGATATGCGATCCTAGTCCTTGATGCTTGTGCAGTTGACGGTTCAATTATCTCGAGAACCATATATAAAGTTCGCATTGTCGTTCTTATGTTAGCGAACAACTGATAAACCTTGAATTGTTCGTGTGTATTATACATGCTGATACCATATACACTGTTCTAAAAGTCTTTTGTCTCCATACCCATCACCTTTGTTTACAGGGTTCAAACGAACAAACCTATGAGTGTTTATATTATATTACTCTGACTCCTGTCACACCCTTCCGCAGTTTGCACTTCTTTCATCGGGGGAGGGATTGCAATATAATTTCCAATCCACCATACAAACTTCTCATATGGAATGACTGATACAATTAACTCACTTTGACAGTGTCAGGAAATGGGATGATATTGACCATCGCACTAAGCATTAGCCATACTCATTTCTTCATAACTGGGTCAATATTTCACTTTGTCACTGACATCTTCATCATATTAAAAAGTGGGTATCATAAATGAATGAGGAATTCATGTTAGCATTTCTCGGTGAGATGATACGGAAGATGTAGGAAGTCGGCTGCATTCGATAGATTGCCCGGACACCTGAAGCTGAATCAACATTGATTATTCGATCCATTATTCACTGAGTGTTTACGAACTAATTTGACCAAAGGAGAGAAGTTGAGGATATATTTGCTTCATGTAATAAATTAATTCATGAACTCCAACGTATATATAGACCATATGACAATTTTATTCCTTTGTTGTCTCCTTTTTTAAGGATAATAATGTTGAGGTGAAATGAGCCTGGAGCTGAGTTTAAATTTCTTGCGAGGTTCTAATGGAAATGAAATCCCTTAGGACAAATACATGAGAAGGGCTGCGTGCTAAGCTGTGGCCTCAGGCAACGCAGTCTCTCGCCCTTGGTAATGTTCATACCTGTCCTCATGTTGCTTTCATTTCATTTGATTACACCATCGCCAAATCCTACATCGTCTCATCTTTCATTTGGAATTTTTCTAATTACACCATTTGTTTGTGATCGGTAAGATGAGAAAATGGACATGAATAAAAAACGAAAGTTATGATAGTGGTAATCTATAGAGAACAAATAGAGAGAAAGTGGAAAATTGTGTTGAAGATTTGAAGTTGTTCGCGAAAAGTGGTGACGCGGTTGGGCGCGCATTGCGCTCACCAGAGCGTCCGGGAGGGTTGGTTTTATACATTCGCGTTATGCTTCGAGAAAGCGCATGCAGTACGCAACCCAGAGAAATCGTGTGGGTTTCCATCCCCGTCGGCTATATCCCCGGAATCAGCTGCCAGATTATTCTATTACCGCGTATCAACATCGGGTTTGTTTGGTCTGAAAACACTAGGCTCATATACCGACCGCCTGTCCCCCTGCACGTCCGCCACATTGTTCCAACCAGATAAAGAATTTAACGTCGGGTAATTAAAAGGCTGCCGGGCACTTTTGTGACAGTGAGCTTGCCCTCAAAAATAAAACATGAGCATGGTAACGAACAGAACTATCAGTTATGAAATGGAAAAAATTTTTATATTGCGGCCTGACATTGTGGTAATTATTCAGAGGTATAGCGGTGCTTGCATGCGCGCCATATTTCTGATCAATGTTTCGGACTGTACTGCAAAGAAAAGATGCTAGCAGTGTCCATGTGATAACTTATCATAATTTTTATTAGCATTTCGCATCGCGATGATCCTCTGCAGCAATTATACCTCCAAGAGAAAATAATTGATTTATGGTGCGAAAGTATCTGTTTGTGATTAAACAGCCCTTCGCCCCATTTTCACTGAGTTCATATGCAAAGTACATGATATCTTGTTTACTCCGCTTTGATTTGCATCGCTCGTCATAATAGCAACACTCACTCTCGCTTACGTTCATGTGAACTGATTGCTCAGCGTCACTCACAATTTTTTGAAGCGTTTTCAATGTGTTTTCACCAAACCCAGTCTGATTCTCCCTTAAAGCTGTGATAAATCCAACGATATTCACATTCAGCGTAGATGTTGAAATTTTGCGCTCGTTTATTTGCGAAACGAAAGACTCTTGTAGGGTCTCGAGGTTATTTCCTCAATGATTCCCTGTAATTTTATAAACACCTGGAAAATCTTGCGTCATGAAGTTGGCTTCGTACTGAGCGAGATTGCTCTAAAAACTATATGGCTTCATTTGTCCCGTCGGGAAAATAATTACAAAATCACGGCCGATCCGCACAGGCATGTATAACTCCACCCCACTAAACGGTTCATTTTATGCCTCCATCCTCATCCACGGCTACTCTCTTTCCTTTTCTCGCTCAGGCTGCCGGAATAGAGATATGAATTCGATGAAGTACACGCTAAGTGAAAATGATCAAATAACCGCGTAACATTCATTTTTTCCTAGTTACAATGATTATTATGCTTGATTTTATATGAAAATTCCAGTTATAGAATAGTCTACAGAGATACAATTTGAAAGTCATTACAATGAATATCGGCAGGAAGAAAAATGGCACGAGAAAGAATTCTCGTCTAGCAGACGAATTGACTGGTGAAGATGTGCCACTCTGGAGAAATTATTTGAACACGTGAGTTGCGCGTGAATCTGTTGCAAGAGACGATGAATCATTTTGTTGAATTGTTAAATATATACTAATACGCATGAAGGTATCTCGAAAAAGAGAAGCAACTGGAGCTCGATGACAAATTTGATGAGCGGGTGCCGGTGGTACTGCAGCAGTTACCCAATTTGGTGTCTAAAGAAGAATTACTCTCACCATACTTCTGTTTCCCATCCAACACTTTTAATTCTGATGAACAAACACAGTTATCACACAGTTTTAACGGTAGTGGGAAAATCGGAATCTGGTGGAACATGGAAGCCAACCCAGAGGTGACCCAACGTTTCGGCTCATAATTGATTCCTCTCATATTATATGTTGCTCCCAAAGTTTTATGTCTGCATAGATTGATATGTCGAGCTTAGGACAGAAAATTGTTCACAAAGTTGAACGTACACATAGTGAGAAATGGCCGAGAATTTCGCCATGCATTGAACATGACATAGCTGCACAAATTCGAAAACTAGACATGATGAAGAAACGAAAGTTAAGACATTTACTCTCATGTCAAGAAAATCCAGTTGAAGACAATGACACTGACAAACTACATGAGAATTTCGCTTTTCGTAAAGAACTTGGGCACGCACGAATCCCAAAATTTTGTGTCAGCTTGAAGAAGCTTTCGATGGTTGAACGGTCGTGTGGAGAACATCCGGGTTTAGTGAATGGTGACTACATTACGTTCGAATTTATGTCCGAGAATGAGGACGATAAACGTGTATATACTGAAGTTTGCTTGAGAGGAATGAAGGGGATGCATCTGATTGAACTCAATTCAATGAGGGTACGGAAGAGAACCTGGAAGTTCTGTTTCTATCAAGCTCTTGTGGCTTTATTAGCTAAAACACAACTACGGTAAAGTTTTGAAAATTTAATTTCTCTGGCCAACTGTTGATTTCATCAAGTTCTTCTATAACTAGATATAAGTATGCATCCAGTATCAACATCGACTATATATACGATCATGGTTGGATGCTGTTCATTCACATGGGTAGCATTAATATAAATTCGAGACACCGTTTTGATGATGTAGTCGTTTATAATTACAAATATAATGTGGAACTAGAACTCATTCAGGAACTGAAAGACATACCGCGATTCACTGCAGTGAAATGGAAGTACCAAGGGCAAAAATTCAAAACGGCGCGGCAATTGAAGAGGCCAGAATTGATGAGAACAACAGAAGAACTTGATTGGCAGAAAATCGAACGTTCAGATGACTTGCCAATTCACGAAGACACTGCAAAAATTGAAGAGTGGTTTGAAGCAATGCCATATAGCTATCGTGATTGTATTTTTCGTACCTGTCGATTTTCTCTGGCTTTCTGGAATGACGGCAATTTTTGGTATCTATACAATCCATATCGTTGTGATCGATATGGCTTTTGGGACGACAATGGTTTTGCTTGTATCATGAAGTTTTGCACAAGAATCACTCTGAAGAAGCATCTGATGATATTACTATTAAATAGTTACGCGTATAAGCCCAGCAATCCAATTAAAAATGATGATCTGAATGAGAAGAATTCCAAGAATATTGATCAACAGGATGACTTCACGACCCTCCAAATTTTCCGAGTGGTTCACCACTGTGTGAAGATTCATAATGTTGAATTTCTCCAACGAAAATCACCGAGACAATCGAAAAACGTATCGGAAGGTAATTATGATCATCTCACATGGGGAAATACATCAACGATTGGATGTGATGATATCGTTCAGAATATAGCGGGTGAAAGTACCGATTGGCACAGAGATTTCAGAATAACTTGGACTCGAACTAGTTCTACGAAAAAACAAAATGTGAGAAAAGGGGCTGGCGCATTAGGGAAATCTCGATGGCATAAATACAACGTCGAACATGATGGAAAACTCTTTTCACTATGGGGAGGGATCCATCCGACGGCCGAGATATTCGAGAGACAAAATCGCGGAAAGCAGATCCACGCATGTTATGTCATTTGTGCTGGAATGATACGAATAATGGCACCAGAATATTGGAGTGCCGAGATATTGGATGCTATAGTGATGTGTGGGGACCGATATTACACGTTGAGTAGACTTCAAAGTGGCGGAACAGTAACAGAAAATGTGATAGAAAATGGAAGCACTTGGAATGCATATTTGTCTCGATATTTCAACATTGGTGAAATACTTTTCGAGGTGGATATACTTGCGCCAATTTGCGGAAAATTGTACACAGGGGTTTCGTTATGGAAAACTCTTAAACACATGTTTCTCATAAATTCATTTGCTATATTAACGTGTGAGAATGCATGTTTGGGTCTGTTCGAATTTTGTCACACTTATTATATGTTAGACGTGAATTCGATTGGACCACCGATATTCAATATGGGCGGTGGAGTTGCATATCTAATGCGCGCAACTTCTTTTCGTGAATTTATGCAGACTCTTATAGCGACCATTGGTTCGATTGAATGTAGTTCATTCAGTCTGGACCCAATCAACATTGTGAACATAGTTGAAGTGGGTTCGATGTCAAGTCAATGTACACTCGATTGCGAATCAAATCATCCATCGCATGAAAAAGATATGGGAAGAAAATTTCAAAAAGCTTTCTCAAGAAATAGGAGAACTGATCGTACGACGTGTAAGTCTTCGTCAATAATGGAATGAATATCTATGTCATCATTGTGTAACATTGATAGGCCGCCATTCAAGATGAATGGCTTTGTAGAAAGCATCCGTATGTCTGTATGAAAACTGATGCATCACCAAAGTGATAGAATAGATAATGAATGGTGTAATCAAATGATATTTCCCATCTAGTGGTGGAATCATGAGGAATTCACATAAATGAATATTTCTATCATACATCGTGAAATGTGCGCAAACAATCTGTGTGGAATCGGAAATAACATATTAATGAATCCATATTGATATCGAATCGATATAACACACAGGGTCCATTCGTTTACATTTATTTCTTGTATTCTGTAAATGATAAAATTATTCCAAAAATATCTTTTGTTCACTCGAGGATCATATACACACACGCCACTTGAGTACGAGCGAATAAACTTGCCTACGAGTTCACATATTTGAGTAAAAACATGACGCAACACATAAAAACTGGGTTTAAATGAAAAAAACGGTAGAATGTGATAATTACAAATTAAAGTCGCTCATACAACTCCCCAGTTTCATTTCGACGAGCGTATTTTGCCTGACTCTTTTTCTGCTTTATATATATATCTCCTTTTTTCCACTTCTATTCTCTGAAACTGTGTTGATGAATGAACCGAAACTGAACTGTACTCATGTGTATGCTGCCGCTCATTTACAAAGCAGCCATCCAACTGGTTTATCGTTATTGTAATACCAGTAATGAATAGACCAATTGCGCCGCGGTCAAATTTAAACATGACAGCGCTATAGTCGGTTTCGATGACAAAGACTCTAACCCGAAATGAAGATTCTGTGTATATACAACAATATGACTGTGGAGTTGGTTTTCATGTTTCGTGAAGGTGCGGAAATAGTTCTGTATCGTCATTAAACTTTAGTCTTCTATTGCAACTTTACGCTCTGTCAGTACCAGTGACTTTGGTCGCCTAAATAATTGAGTTTGGTGGATTTGTTCAGTAAGAAATGAAGGGCACTTAAGTCGAGCGTCTTTAGGTCTCAGCGTGGGCCTTAACCAACGACGGGGGACCATTAAACTTGCACTGAGAATCGTCTTAGTTTTGGGGCAGCCTCGAGGGTTTATGTACTTATCCAAACTCGGTCTAACTTTATGGTGCGCTGAACTTCCACCCGGTGTGTCCGTATAATTGCCGAACCCCGCGGCACACATACCCTCACTCTCCTCCTCCTCTATTTCACTTACTCCTGCGCACCATACGGCCTTTTCGTTCAAATCTTCATAGGTGCTCTCTTAGGGCGATTTACACACGCACTGTGCTGGATTATATGACTACGTTCGGCAGTCCATCATGAGGAGATGGTCAGAAAAGGTTTTCCATATTTATATTGACACGAATAAATCGATTCTCAATTCGCACAATAATTTATTTACTCACATTAATCGAAGCCATATATATTTACACATTGTCAACTAATTGTATTTACATTTCGATTAATATTTACATATTTTATCTTCACTAGGTCTTTAAATTTCAATTATTTACGGTACTTTTGTTCATTTTTTTCTTTTTTCATTCATATATAATGATTTTCTCGCAGTTGCTCATATAAAAAGAAGATCACGGCCGATAATTTTGTGAGAGAAGATCACCGAATTGCATGAATAGATGCAGACGTTTTCTGCTGGTACATTTCATTATCGACATTTACATCACTACGCCACTTCGAGATCTGAACTGTCGGTGTCTTGTTCATGTTGTCCATTCAAATTTAAGTGACCTGTGACTCCGATTGAATTTGACGTAATACCATCATTATTCCGTTGACGCTGCTCCAATTGTAACTTTCGCAAACGCTCCTGTTCCTCGCGCTTTTGCTTGCGCCATTTCGCTCGTCGATTTTTGAACCAAACCTGTGTACCAGCAAAAATTTTTATCATTTATCTACAAGTTGCAAACAAATTCTGAAATAGATAATCATTATTCCGTTCTGATTCTCTGAGTGATGTTAACAGAATGTAGTTTCAATTGAAGAGGAGGAAGAGTAGATGGGTTTGGAAGATTTTTGAACAAATAATTTTCTCCTCCAAAAGCACACATCGACTTATCACTCATAAGACTGTAACGTTGTTCATCGTTGAATCGTGATGCAGTGGTTTGTCTCTTCCTCTAAACCCCGGTCTCTCCGCCCCGTCTTGCTTTGAACAAATATTTTCTCGTTTGCCTGATCAAACTTTGAACACACGCGTTCTAAACCGCTGGAACATATTTCATGTATCTTTTGAGCGTTTCACTCACGTTTACATTCGTATTTCATTGTAAAGTCGCTTGCCTATACTAATTCTCGGTAAACACGATTCGAGGCTACACCAGCACCTGTAGCCCAGGTATATGTTATTTCAAAATCTTGAAATGTATTTGGAAGAAGTTGGTGTGTATGCGGGTGGTCAAACGGATACCTTGTACAATTGATATTAAATTCCTTATCTATGACAGCGCTTTGAAGTGCATGATGGAAACAAAAATACCGAGGTACGCGTTAATAAGACATCGTGCCCATGTGTGGCTTACATAAATAAATGAATATATATATCTATATATA
>JABMBR010004379.1:0-25903 GCA_018881525.1 Meteorus sp. PSUC_FEM 10030008
TTGGTCGTATTGCAAAATGGTGGCGATATTTGGAATCAGCGTCCTCTCATTTATTTACAGTTCATCGGTTCGTCACGGGATCGGGGACACAGTGTATATACATATGCCGTAAGTTCGACCAACTCAGTAACAAGTAAGACCACTGTCAGCACTCAGTAATTCCCAATCTACTCATTTTTCCCCTTTATAATAAAGGTCGCAGATATATTTCCATCGTTTCACCTCATACATATGACCACTGCGCACCATAGCATGTTTCAACCACTCAGTACTCCAAACTTCAATTCATAAATCTGAATATGAATTCTCACATATCAAAATTTTATAACAAAAGCTGTTCAAAAGTTCTTTCAAGTAGAATAATCATTATTTTTCCCGTTCTTCCATTTTTCATTGCAGAAAGACCAGAGTGGCAAGGAACAGTCGGCAGGGAACACGAATTACAATCCTATTTCGAACGAAGAATTTTATCTTGAAGATCAGGACGCTTTGGAAGGTTCTGGTCGTGGTGGAGGTGAAGTAAGAGACGATCTTGAAGCATCGGGAAGTGGACTTGGCCCTGACGACGAGGATGGTGACGACGGCCATCCAGGTAAATGAATATTGAAAATTGAGATATGAACTCCACGTGTTAACACTGAGCGTATCATATGCCCTTCCCATCACGATATATGTACATAATATTTTCCTGATTCCTCGCACAGTTTATCGGGAATTCATTCCGTTGCCGCGTGGTGCACCATCCCCCTCGCTTCTATTTTCGCAACACCCTGATAATATAAGCGGGCACACAGAAATGGTAATGTTCAATATCGATGAGGCACCCCGGCTTGACGGATGCTCTTCTCCTCTATCCCACATAAACACATACGCATTATATAAATGGATACCAAGAATGTAACGATGGATTATACATATATATGGTGTTCGCTATTTTACGCTACGGAAGCGTACAAATTGCACGCCTATTGCACGCAGTCATACCATTAACAGTTGCTGATAGTTATTAGCGTCGGTAGTGACACGAGTTACCATTAGGGAAATTGACCACAGAATTATTTCCCATCATTCTCACAGTGTGATTCAAACGAAATCGACCGAAGCAACCAAAAAAATGAAGAATTGCATTCCTGATTAATTTCTCATCTATGATAATGTCAAGGGATCATTTAAAAGTAAATAGAATATCAGAGAGATAAATGAAAACAAGTGTATCATGTTTGTTTGAAAAAATGCGATGTTCAGTAGGTTAAGCATTGTTGACCCATCTCCGATATAAACATATCCCATGATTTTTACTCCGCAGACTACAACAACAATAGGATAGATCCCGCACCGAAACCTGCTGAAACTAACCCACCATACATTGAAGATCCACATAAAGCCAAGAACATTCCAGAGGTATTTGTTCATTCAATGATGATCATATTTTGTTTTCCACTTATTCATATATTCAATTGCTCATTCTTTCCCCAGGATCTTGCTCCGAAGAGAGAGGACAACGACGTTGACGTAATTGGTAGCATTGGCGGAGAAGACGATCCCGAAGACGACGAAGATCCTGAAGATACCCGCGAAGTTTTAATTATGAATCCGAAACACGAGGATCGTGCGAGCTCGTTTTTCGCTCAACCAGGTGTACTTGCCGGTATGTATTCCAATCAATTAGTATTGTCATCAATTTAGTCATCAGTGAAAAAAATATAAAATTTCCATATCATTCATAATGGGTTTGTATATTCATATTTCAGCTGTTATTGGTGGCGCAGTTGTTGGTCTTTTGTGTGCGATCCTCGTAGTGATGTTCATCGTCTACAGAATGCGTAAAAAAGATGAGGGCTCATATGCATTAGATGAACCAAGGAGATCACCAGCGGCGGCGGCATATCCTAAAGCTGGTGCGCCACATCACAATCGTGAATTTTACGCTTGAAGAAATTTTAACGCTAAGCATTAATTGCATTAATTGACTACGATCGATGTTAAGATAAGGAGAGAAAAAATGGTAACATAAACACAAAAACAAAATTATTAAAGGGCAGAACTGAAAACGAGTAATATTAATAACGATGAGAATCGCAGATGGAATTAAATTGTTGGACGTCATTATTGTTGGCTGTCGCTGGAAGAATAGTCAAAATGACATTTATTGAAGAAAGCGAAGCGCTTCAACAATTCCTTGGATGATGAAAGAGAAAGAATTTATTTTCTCGGTTTTTCCTCACATTCTTTCTTCATAAATTTCCAACAATTTAATTTTTCTTTCCAATAATGAGAAGAATGTACGTATTTGATTTAGTATGATCGTTTTCCTCCTGCTGTATGTGATGATTTTCTCTGGACAACAACCGATCAGTAACAGCAATCGATCCCGTACTTCTCCTCCTGTAAATGTTATAAGAATCATAGATTTCCGTTCGCTAAAATAGTGTGCGCATAGATATATCCACGTGTGTTGTCCAGAGCGCTGTCATAATTAAAATGACTATGCAACACAAAAATCATCAGGAAATTTGATTCTGAATAAATTTATGTAGTGAGCACATGAGCAAATGATTGTCTGCCTAAGAGAGTAGGAGCGTAAGAGGGGGTGAGGGACGGGGAGACAAGGAGAGATGGGAACAGAGCAGAATACCATGGGTACGTGTATAAAAAAATGGGATGGAGGAGTGATTCCGAATTGCCATTTTTTTTTTTCCACTTCGTTTATTGCAACGTAGAAGGAAACAAAGGAGAAAGTGGTGAAGGGTCGATGATGGATAAATTAGATAAATTTATTACACCGAAGAAAATAACCAATCTTTTCTATGATCAGGACACAGTAGTTTTGATGCTTCTGTCACTACGGATTTACATTTGCCTTTCTTTTGATCAATTGGATTCGATTTTTTTCATTCGATAATACCAATAATCGGACAAAAGAGATATTTACACGAAAACACACCACAGGATATATCCAACACTCTCTGCCCAACTGAAAAAGAAATGATAGTTTTTTATTCAAGGAAACAGAAAAGGGACAAGTTATTCCTGACAATATTTGCGATTTATTAACCGACAATTATTGTGGTAACAAAGTGAGAATAGTTTGATCTTAAGATAATAATTGATCATTTTCAACACAGGTCGGAGGAAAAATCCACTTGCCCCCCTCCTCCTTCCTCGCGGATATACAAAAATTAATTAGCGCACACAAGTCTCCGATAGACTGAAATATATGTTTGCCATATAAAATTATGAGAAGAAAAAATTGGATGAATTGGATGGAAAAACAATGTAACTGAAATCGTGGAGCGCGCAACGACACGTCAAAAATTACGTTCCTCCATATATATTTATTATTCAATCCAATACAGTAATTATTTATTCCATATCGTATCTATCTACAAATACGTTTTTTTCTTATTACTATTTTTTTTCTTTTTCTATGGAATATTTTTTAATATTTCTGGTTGTTCTTTCACTCACTATATTGGACATCCGTTGTCTTTTAACGTTTATATGTATGGTTGGTTATTAATCGTCCACGTAGAGTAATCAGTGATTTTAGTTTCTAATCATTCGAATTTTCTACAATCTCGGCCAGCTGAACGAACAAAGAATAAGGTAGAGAATGAACCAAGAAATGAATTGAATTGGAGAAATTGAAGTATGTGTATGTAAATGAAAAAAAAGCGTCCATCAGTGGCATTTTACTTTTCTCAACTTTGTATCTAAGTATCAGTAGGCATTTAATATTTAATCGTTAATTCTATGGCTATTTGTAAATTCGACACTTTTTCTTACAATCGTATCGATATGTCGACCATCGGGAGACGAACGAACATATATTTACACATGTCTATATGTATACATACATATAAACATATGAATATAGAAGTTGGAAACTGTACCAAGGGATGATTACACATATAAATACACGTGGTAGAACGGAGAATGTGTATACGATGGAATGATTATAAATGGTGAATGTAGTAAGAGAAATAAAACACACATGAAAAGATGAATATCAATGCCGATACTGCCATATTACAGTAAGGAAAAAAAAATCTCTGTGTAAAAATCGTTCTACGAATTCGCCTTTTGATGGAAATGAAACAAACAAAATATTTATTCCTAATATACCAGACGAAACATGTCACCTATAAGCCATTGAATGAGCTTCTGAATTTTCGTTCATTTCCGATCCGACAGAGGAGTATTCCAACAACTGATAGAATGTCATAATTTGATGGTGATTAATTTTCAATGATGCTCGGATTGTTCACGTGGAATATAGGGATATATAATATTTATATATCATCTTCCTAAATTCATGAAAATGCGGTTTTTTTTTGGCTAATGTCACATTTCGCTCAAAAGTTTTGAACGGAATGTGTTGTTTGCACAGCGCTTGTTTCCCATCGTTATAACTTTCTGTCAATTATGATTGTGTTTTTGGATTATTACGTGATGAACAAGATACCGTTCTGTCAATATAATTAATTGAGAATGAGCAAGGCGAAAATTGGAATTCGTACGAAAACGCACAAACGTAGATACAATTTCATCATACGAGATACAAGGATGATATGTTTTGTTACTAAATTATCAGGTTATTGTTTACTATTGCTGTTATATTCATTTCTGGATATATCTTTATGAAATTCAATCATGAGTCTAATACTCATGAACAGGAATCAATTCGTCCACGTGAATAATTCCCTTGATTCTCGTCAAATAAAAAATATAAACATCAATAAGTGACAAACGCGTTTATGTGAAAAAACTTACAATTTCATTCATGGAAAAATTGAGTGAGAAAAAAATGGGCACTCATGACTCATTCATTGATATGAATCATTTGAAGATTTATAAGAAAAAAATAGAATTCGTATGGCTCATTGGGTACGCGGTGAAAGTGAAATGAAAAAAATAGTGAAAATGTGAAAGAAATAAGGAAAATTAAACATAAAAAAGCCCAACTATATACTTTTTAACAGGAGGAAAAAAGAGGGGATATTGAAAATGAATGAAAAACTCATAATTATAATGAAATCATATTTTATAAGAGGGTGTATTCAGTAACATACCTATAGCAATGAAACAAGAGGAGAAATGATTGGAACAGAGTGGTCCGGAAGAAATACATAATATGACCAAGAAAACGAATGAAGTAATTTTCAAAGGGGAAGGAAAAGAAAAAGAACAAAAAAATTGAATAATGATAATATCTAATAATAGTGTTTATCCATGATTAACTCCTTTTTTATATATATATGTACGGAATTATGCCAATTCGATCCTTGTAATGATTACGTATTTACATATATGTGTATATATTTATAGCAATTGCACGTCACACACAAAAATACATATATACATGTATATGTACTTATACAGAGGATTCAACGGATTGAGTGTTGTATTCACAATTTGTTGAATTGTTTCTCATTTTTTTTCATTGTATCGGATAAATGTCCATCTCAATATGAGAACCATCAGAACCATGACTATTGAATTAGTATTTGAATTCATATCTCCAATTTATTGCAACATACAATATACACGTAAATAACTATTATATATTGTTTTTTTTTCTTTATAACAAAAGGAAAAAGATAATATCTGCAGCTTTCACCCACGTACAACGTGGAGTAAAAACAGAAAATAACACGTTATTCTTATTAATTAACAGAAAGATGAAACTAATAATAACTGCACTAATATTAGTATGAATAACATTTATTGTATGTGGTCGCTCCTGTTCTGTAAATAAACACTGTACTGTATAAAAAAACCAAATGCCTCCAAAGACTTCATACATACATATATATATGATAATTTTATATTTACAATTTCCAAATTTATATACACATTATCCATTGAAAATTAAATTTTATTACATTGTTTCACAAAATGCATGTACTAGCTTTTGTGATAATCTCTTCATTCAATATTTTCGACAGGAATTTGAGCAAAGATCCAGTGTCATTCCGACACGAAAAATTCGAATTTCATTTTATTTTTCATTCTCTGTAAGTTTAAGCCATTCATCTATTGACGACTCCAAATTCATTTTCCTCAATGAAGGCACTTTCATACTCCCTCCTCCTTCAAGTAATTCACCAGGCAATATACATGATGAACTCAATTTTGGGAACATCCATGTGAAGACTCGAACAGTAGTGACACCGTTGAGCAACATTATACCAAACAGCAATGAAATTCAAATAATTTGGCACCAGTAAGAAAAAGTAATGAAATTGTAATTTCACACGTCTGCTAAACACAAACAAATTATAGATTGCTCTTAAGTAGTGGCTTTAAATACAAATGGAATGATTCATTAACTTGTTCTTTATTCAATGGACTCTTCATTGCTTCAGCAAATAATCTCTCATAAACATTTCCATCGTAAGCTCCGAGTGCTGAGCCCAAAATTTCATCTCTTATATCAAACGCATCAACTAAACCAACTGCATTGGGCCGAATCAATCCAAGAAGATCCTCGAGACGCTTCTGTATAATTGGAACATCTTCTGATTTCATACAAGAAAATCTCAAGAAATCCCCAACACGTTGGAGTACCCAATATACTGCATACAATTCACACAATTGCTTCAGTACCTCATGCAATTCTTTTGAAATGGTTGTCAAGCCCTTGACCCATTCAACAAATCGCAATACCAAAAATGATCGACAATGTGCCTCAGCAGCTTGCACCAATTCAATGCTCGTCTGATTCCATGCATACTCAGGATTTTCACCATTGTGGATACGCCGATCGATATTTTCTGTTGCCAAACGTAATTTCCCAGCGGCAACCGCTTGATGCGCAATAACAATACACGTCAATGTATTTTTCCACGGCCTTTGTTTTCCACCACTTTTCAATACCGACAGGTATTTGACAGTTGGTGTTAGAGGTTCACCATTCTGTGCTTTTTTGCATGCTTTAACGAGAAAACGTGCGGTCTGCAAAAGCAGAACGGTATTCTCGCCTTCATATGTACACGCAGCTGTGACTAGACCGTATGTAGCTGGTAAATTACTTGCGTCCATGTAACCATGACCCCCACAAGCGAGACGCAGTTGTTCGATTCCAGTGGCAGCGTCCGAGGACGCAATGGCTTTTAAGCAACAAGTCAAAGCATGCAACTATAACGAAGATAGCAAGAGAGCAAAATTATATAATGTTGAACCAAAATTTGTATATGCTCTGTTCAATATATATCACCTCAGGCAATCTCTCTAATTCTCCTTGGTGTAATTCAGCTGATACATTATTATACATTTCCCAAATCCAATTGGCTGATAGTGTAAATGAATAGCACGCAGCTAAATTCGGAAATAGTTTATACTGTTGTGTGACAAAATCCAAAATTTGTACCTCAGGTTCGCTGCAGAACAATAAAGGAACGCAATCGCTCCATTACAATACAGTTCGTCAATTAAGTTTCTGATGATAGAGATATATCACTTAAGCCATCTTACGTCGGATTTATTTGGCTCTGCCGTCGAACAGCACTATAGCGAACAACTATCGTTACTGCTTTCGATAAATATCTTGCAAGATCCAGCACTAAAATTGCACGCACAAACATCATTGTACCATAAGCAAGTTTGTCGGTTTTTGGTTTTATATAAGTTCCATCTTCCAATACTTGTGAGTTTTTCATCAGCATATTTTTCAATGGTATTCTAACATGCTCGAATCCTAGGAAACCATTATTTGATCCATTCATCCCAAATTTGGTGCCAATTTCACCAATTTTTATACCTGAAATGATTTTGAAAGTGATGCTTTTGGAATACAATATGAATTCGTTTGAGAATCGGGATCCACACTTTTATTTACCTGGTAGAGGTTCGTGGGTTTCTTCATTTCTCAGCTGTACAATGAAAGGATGAATTCCGCGACAAACACCTTGTGTATGCAATTGAGCAACCACTATTGCATAGTTGGCTGTATGTCCCACTAAAAGATACAAATTATGACCATTACTGGAAGGTGGATTGATCCGAATTCTAAACCATCTCGCTTTTCGAGCAAATGATTGAATTTCCCAGATTCTCTACTCACAACCACCCGGCCACCATTTATACGAGGTCCGAGTTGGACTATTGAGTATAAATTCTTTTGTCTTTGGATCGTAAGTCGCAGTTGTTTCAAGACCTCTAATGAATGTTCCATGGCCAAGTTCTGTTTGCGCATAGGTGCCAATTATATCGCATGACCATGCGCGATTTACCCAATATCCTTGCTGCTCGATCGTTCCCTGACCCATTATCGTTGGAACGAACATTACGTAATGAAGTGTTAATGGATTTCCATCTTTCAGTAATGCGGAACCCAACATTCCACCTAATACTTGTCTGTAATGGACAGTTCATCAAAATACAAATTGATCTGCTATACCATTCGGTCTCGGGTACTACTTCGAAATTTCAATTTGCCTTCATCGTGATACTTACGAATACATATCGACTTCACCTTTACCCATTTCTTGTAATTGTTGAATTTTCTGCAATAAAATACACCCTTTCCTGATAGCATCTTCATAAACCTGTTTATGACTTTTGTAGCCAGCTGGTATATCATCAGAGAGTTCGGGATCGTTCAGAAAATAATCTTCTGCAAGAAGGAAAGTGTGGAATGTTATTGCGACCCAATCCTTCATGGGTATAAAATCAGACTTTGAACGTAAAAATTCATTAAAACCAGTTTGATGCCAATAATAATCATGCAAAGTGAGAAGTAAAGAGCAAAGCGAATGTCTCATGATTAATAAACCGCACGGATAAGTTTTTCGCACATATTTTTCTGTCATTGAGTCCTTGAACAACGTCCACATCTCAATTCTTCTCATTTTTGATGGTAAATTGGACCCGCTCACATTGCAAAATTTCAGATGCAATATAGTGTTACACAAGAAGTTTTCGCTTCGAAGATTAGAATAGTTAATCATCCATACCGAACAACAAATTTCCAGAATTAATAATTCAATATGCACAAATTGTCAACCAACAATTTAGTAACACTTTTATTACTGTTAAGAATTCGAAAACAATGCATGATTTACATAGTAATCAATCAAATACATTCCCTCTTTAACATTTATCATCAGTGGACTTCGATCAGAAAGAATGCTTATAAATATGTGATGAAACATTACCAGGTCATATCTTGGCAGACATTTCACTATCACAATGAACAGAATTCATCCGATTCAATATCTTCAACGGGTGGGAGGAAATGTTAACCAAATTCAAATGACTACAAATTGAGATTACATTTTCCATCGTAGATAAATTAAATGTTCAACATTACCTCTTTCACGACGTATTGCAGTTTTTTCAGGACTACCATCCAACAAGTATGTCAATTCGGTTGGATTGAATGAGCACCTATCACGTTCATGTTGCAAATCTGCGTTGACATTTGTATTTTTTGATCTTGATACCATCATGGTTTCGTGCTTTATCTTATTCTGATAATGTAAGAATGAGAGTAAATGGTTCGAAAGAAATTCACTGCATATATTTCATCTATGCAATGTATACATAAATACAAATGATCATTTGCACTTTCACTTCTTTCTTGTACTTAGAATCAGTAACTTTCGAATTGTCGTTATAGCTATAAAATAATGTTCAGGCACGGTGAACCCGATGGACTGAGTGTTGAGCTCTCACTAATCCCACTGCATCTTATTGTGTTGCGGAGTAGAATTGTACGTCAACTTCTACTCCAATGAAGTGCATGTTGGTATATATTTTTTATTATTCATTATTTCTATGTGTATACCATAATTGTGTCATTGACAGTAGAGACATCTGCTCTATCATCTGAAAGCTCGTGGAGGATTTTATATTCTTCAAACAACTATAGTAATTAATTCACAATAACAAATGCGCTTTTTGTATAATTGCCCACGAATCTTACAATTATTTAAAGAGATGCTTAACTACAACTGTAGTGAAAATATTTTCTGTACAATTTCTGAATTGACTGTGACGATTTCCTGCATAGAAAGAGTTAAAATGTGATACTAGTTTTGAAATGTCATTCATGTGCGCCTCTTTCAAATGCTGCGCACGCATTTCACCAACCATCGTGCAACTGTGTTGCCATCTTTGAACGGAGAATTGGTCAAATCGGTGTTAAATCTCTTTTAACTTGATAAAATTTTACTACAGCAATTCATGAAAAATATTCAATTGACAAAAAAATAAAAAAATATATAGATTTGCATCAGTTTTATTCATAATACAGATGAAATAATTTTTTTCAGTTGTGATTTTGACACACCAAAAATTGGGTAGCGTAGACGCCACCATCTTAATTTCTTTACCACGGTGGACTCCCACGGCCCATCATGAGGTACGTACTTTTTCACATTAAAAAAGTATTTTACCAGCAATAAATAGTAATTTCGTGTTTTCGAATTTCTCAATATTCTGTAATCAAATCTAACATGAAAAATTGTGAATTGGTGAGCCGAAGAATTCTAGTGCGTAACTTTTGCTAAACATAATGTGTTGACTGGCAACCACATGGCCTCAATCAATATTATCAATAATTCCATTTCATTCAGGGAACATTTTCATCAAATATAACTCAAATATTGGCACATGACTTTGAATAATGTTTATAACCAACGTGATACACGCGGAATTGAAATTTGATGAATACATTGATAACATAACCTCACTTTCATATTGCAGCTCCCTAAAGTTACAAAAGAGGCTCGCTGCCTCTGTTATGAGATGTGGCAAGAAGAAAGTCTGGTTGGACCCTAACGAAATAAATGAGATTGCAAATACCAATTCCCGTAAGTATTCTTCTACTGATCGACAACAGTGGAAGTAAATAATCTAGGTGTGATCAAAATGAAGCCTCCATAGTTTATATTTACTTCACATTCAGCACTACTGTTTCAGTCGTAATATCTTGTAATTCAATCATTAGTAGTTTTCATATGATGAATTTTCTCAAACACTAATTGGATGTATGCCCCTAAACTTGGGACCGTCATAAATGTGTACAGTATTAGCTTCTATTTTGATCAAACTGCGTTTCGAATCAACGCCAATTTAGTACGATTCACATGAATTCATATCACCTCCAGGTCAGAACATTAGAAAGCTGATCAAGGATGGTTTGATAATCAAGAAACCGGTGGCAGTCCATTCCAGGGCTCGCGTTCGTAAGAACACTGAGGCCAGACGTAAGGGTCGTCACTGTGGATTTGGAAAAAGGAAAGGTACTGCCAATGCTCGAACACCACAAAAGGTAACACTGAAACTATCCATGATTCCACTGTTCAATCTTAATTATACACTGAACTATATAAGCTCATCAACGAAATTTCTTAATGTTTCTGTTCAGGATCTTTGGGTCCAGAGAATGAGAGTATTGCGTCGTCTCCTTAAGAAATACAGGGAGACTAAAAAGATCGATAGGCACCTCTACCATTCACTGTATATGAAGGCAAAGGGTAACGTGTTCAAGAACAAAAGAGTCCTTATGGAATTCATCCACAAAAAGAAGGCTGAAAAAGCAAGAGCAGAAATGCTGTCCGATCAAGCTGAAGCGAGACGTACTAAAGTGCGTGAGGCGCGTAAGCGTCGCGCTGATAGAATCGCAGCAAAAAAACAAGAACTTCTTCAATCATATCAACGTGAAGACGAAGCAGCTGCGGCACAGAAAAAGTAAAGGAATCTGGAGCGTTACATTGTATAAATAAAAACCATAAAATTTAAATGTATTTAGTTCATTTTGCGATTCCCTTGATCTAAGCTATTTAGTCTACGAGATTTCAAATTATATATAACTATATCTTATGAATGTGAATATTATGGATTTACTCATGTTAGAAGACTTGCAATTTCGTATAAGAATGTAGCTTCGCACCAATCCCAGTTTCACAGGTCATGAAGAATCAAATCATATATTAAGCTGGCCACAGATGTCGTATCCAGTGCTACTAGATTGGGCAGCACAGGTCGTATGAGCTGTGGCCGAAAGCAGAATCTAAAATCAACATATGCTGCAATACCGAATGTCTTTGACATTTGAATCAACTGTATTTATTCTCCACACACAGTATCGACAAGGAGCTGGTCAGTAACACTACAATAAATAAACGGTAAGACTCTGCCCAATCGAATGTATTAATTTTATTCTTCCATCATATGCTTATGTATTTGGAAGCCAAAACTCTTCTCACCAACACAGTAAAAACATAACCCCAACATATTGAAAAAATATCATGTATCTTATTACACGACATTAAAATGGAAAAAAAAAACATAAATTTTTCATTGATGTTCCTAGTGGGAGATCTGAAGTTTGAAACAATGGAGATGGATGAAAAGGTATTCAAAGTATTGTTGACAATGTGTTGAATAAGACAATGATTGTTGTTTTCTTTCTTCCTACATTATGTTATAACCTCTATGAATGAATTTGTCCTACATCATCTCGCAATGGACAAAATATTCTTATCTGCGCAGAAATAAGCTAAGAATATGATCATGCATCATAATTAGTTTGTCATAAATTTTCATTTCAACTTTTTCAACATAGTTTGTGTCCTAAAGCTTCACTAAGGTTATGTTGAAAGAATCAATTATCAATTGAATACCTACTGCATGTTTCGATACATCCGCAATGGATTCATGTTATAGCCTTCCCAATTCATCCCTATAAGTATTGATCAGTGTCGGTACATTTTCTAAACAATAAAAAAGTTCGGATGTGTGTTTTACACAGTTGGCATTGTCAGTAATTCCAATCATTTCGCCCTTTCCAGTTAGTCGATGTCCTGAAACCGAAAATAACACGATCACGAGCTCGTCATCTGCGACGGAAGCGGTTGCTTATAGCACGGAAAACAGCAGGAGCAAACACAAACGTTGAAACGAATGTGATAGAATTAATAAGTGATGTGAAAACAAAACCTGCAGAGTTTGATGAAATCGGTGAAATAACGAAATCGAAGGCTCGGCGATTGAAAAAAAAGAATAAAGGAGTCTTGTATCAGAGCCATACATCATTGGAGAATTCAGAAATCCCATCAACGAATTCAAATTCGTGTTCATTGAGTGAAGATTCTCCTACAAATGCAGGACAAACACGCATTGAATTATTAGAAAACGCAAAGAATTTTGAAAATCAATATACGGAGAATAGCGATATCGAATATACAGGAAAATACCAGAAAGGTAACGATAAATCCCAGTCGCAATTAATAGTGAATAAAACACGTGAAGCGGTCGGTACATTCTTGTGCAACCAAGTGGGGAATACCATTAATAACAATGGAGTGTCTTTGAGTCATGCTATCAAAGATAAACACGATACCGCATCTGACAGATTCCAGAATCGTTCACTGAAATACGGCATGAAAATGGATAACGAGGCAAGAAGTCGTGAACAGGTGAAAGCCGAAAGGGAAGCAAAGAAAGCAGCAAAAGCTGCGGCCAAAAACAAAAATAAAAATCCCCCACAATGTTCTGATACGGCATTACCATCAGAATTGAAAAAAGGAAACTCTGCATTACAAAAGCTCGATGAAACTAGTTCTGAAATAATTTCATTAGCAACAGAATTATCAGAAATAACAGACTGTGATTTGGATACAAAAAATAGCGATTTAAATTGTAAGAATGATGGGAAGAGTAGAGCTGAATTAAGAGCCGAAAGGAGAGTGAAGCAAGAAGCACAACGCGCGGCCAAACAAGAGCAGTTACAAAAAGGTAAATCTAAATCTACATTGCCAACAATCTCGAAAACAATTATATCTCAATCATCGCCGACCAGAGAAGAAGAGTCTCCAGTGAAAATAGTGAAAAAAATTGTAACCAAGGAAAGTAGTCATGAAATAAATCTTTTCAAGCATTTATATTACGAACGTGAACAAGCATACATCAGTGTTTCTGCTGTGAATTCGAGTATCCATCCAGCAATCATTCGTTTGGGTGTACAATATGCAAACAAAATAATTGTCGGCAGCAATGCAAGATGCATTGCCCTTTTGTCGACTATTAAACAACTCATTGAAGATTTTGAGCGACCGGCATATGCAGATTTCAATCGGGGTCTCGAGGCATCTTTACAAGAGTCCTCATCGTATTTGCATCATTGCAGACCGCTGGCGGTATCTATGCATAATGCTTTGAGACATCTGAAGTGGCAAATGTCTCAATTGCCATCGACAATCCCTGATGACGAGGTGAGTTACAAGACGAAACACACTTGATTGGCGCTGAACAAAATTCGATTAATTCTCATACAATTCTCACAGGCAAAGTCTATATTATGCAAAGCCATCGACATATATATTCAAGAACAAATAACACTCGCTGCTGAAATGATATCCATAAAAATTCGTACGAAAATATCCAATAACGATGTGATTCTCACTTATGGATTGTGAGTTTCATTTTCATATCTCATGGTGTCATTCGAACGGTTCATAAGACTTCATAATCATCGTTTTTTGCTTCTCATTACAGCTCATCACTCATCCAAAAGATTCTATGTGATGCCCATGATGCAGGTCGCAAGTTCCGAGTAGTTGTAGTGGATGGTAGACCTTGGCTTGAAGGCAAAGAACTTCTTCGACGTTTAGCCAATCATGGGATTGAATGTTCCTATGTATTAATCAATGCGCTCAGTTTTATCATGCCTGAAGTAAATTCATCTTTTCCTCTCTTGATTCGCGAATTTGATTAGTATCTTCTATTTCATCCTGTTCCCTATTAATTTTTTCCAGGTCAATAAAGTTTTTCTCGGAGCACATGCTATCCTTGCCAATGGTGCAGTGATGTCTCGTGCTGGCACAGCCCAAATTGCGCTAATGGCTAGGGCGTTTAATGTACCAGTCCTGGTGTCATGTGAGATGCACAAGAGTAGTGAACGTGTACAAACCGATTCGATTGTCTACAATGAAATTGATGATGCAGATACATTAATTCAGAATTACCGTACTGTTACGAAAAAGAATCCATTGGTCAACTGGCGACAGAAAAAATCTCTGAATTTATTGAATATAACGTATGATGTGACACCTGCTAATCTTGTGACCGGAGTTGTTACTGAGTTAGCTATTCTACCATGTAGCAGTGTGCCTGTAATTTTACGTATCAAACCATCAGAAATTTAAGGAAACGATGGTTTTCTCTCCCGTCTAACATGCTCACGAGTATAATGGTATTCTGAAGTGTAACAAGTTGTTTTTATTTTTCCTCGAATAAAATAATCTTTATACTTAAATACTATGTATGAAATATATCATTTGATATTTTAATATCCTGTAGGTCGATGTAATAATTCTACATAATGTTTTTATATCTAAGAAGCCTGCTGAACCTAGTTCAAGGACATAGGTCTATGACGATTTCTTTTGCGATGGGTTTTCATTGCCCAACAGAATCACTATGAATATCGTATGGTTTCTAGTCAATCTTCCAGATGGTTCGCGCCATTTCTCAGATTTCAAATTCACTATTGTTGCTTAGAATTCTGCTAATTTTGAGTTGTGTGGAATAAAAAGTAATTCGCATTGATTATAAGCCACATCATTTAAGAAATGAGTTCACATTGTATCATTTCAACGGGCGCTAACTTGAGTGAAATCAGACAGATTATGGCGAATAATCTATCCCCACCAAATCTGTGATATGTTCAATATATAGACTTATTAATATTTGACAGAAAGATTGAAAAAAAATTTGAAAGAAGACGAAAGAGACAGACATTTACGTATGGCAGATGTGCTCTTCGAGCATCACAAGGCACATTAGCCATTGCAGTTGGAACATACAATGTTTGATTTTGGTCTCATAAAGAGTGTCAAAATGACACAAAAGATGGCGCCGTTATCGCATTTTGAAAGAAAAAATACTACATAGCCTCTCGCGCGCACTTTGGAAATCAGCTGATGACGTAACAGACGACTAGCGCACGTATCCAAGAAAAAAAACCAATGTAATGTTTTGTTGTGTGTAGTAGTGTATGTGTGTCGTAGAATGATAGAGAAGGTGAAATGTTTGTCGACAGGCAGAGAGTGAGTGAGCGAGAAGATATATAAGAAGTATGGCGTAGAATATTCATGGCCTGTATTTTCCATACAACGTTTAAGTGTGTGTTGTGCGGACATATCTTCCTCTACGTTTCAACTACAATTGCAATCGACTGATAATTCAAAGTAAATTGAAGTCTGTCAAATGATAATATGAATGTGTAACTGCACAGCGGATTTTTCACATTATTTTGGTTCATATTCGTATTTGAGTCTTTTGAACGCGTGCGAGTAAAACGACAACGTTGAAGAAGCAGTGTGGAAGGAGACGGACAACGACGACGACTCTGTTCACGTTGCGATCTATGTTTCGTATCATCGGAATACATAACGATCGAACAGACGAAACATCATAAAAGAAATCAAGATGAGTGTGGATGCATATGGGCCAAGCAGCCAAACCTTAACATTTCTGGACACGGAGGAGGCCGATCTAATCGGCGCAGATACACAAGGAAGTGAATTCGACTTTACTGATTTTACATTGCCATCACCAAGTCAAACTCAGGCCTCACAGCACGATGTTGCCCAGAGCCAACAGAGTCAACCTGTCCAGGTATACCATGATTATGGTCTCTACGTGGTAATCGAAGCCACGAGATGAATATGTTACATTGGGATTGTTATAAATGACGAAAAGTCGGCACGAATCACACAGTTTGCGTCCACGCGGTTAATACATAACCTCAATATTTCACATCACAGATCATATATTCCAGGCTGTTCAAATGGTTTCACTTGATATTCGTAAATTGTTGAATTCTTTATTGGTTATATCTGTACCGTTTGTTGTTCGGGATTGTTTTCATTTTTTACAAAACAAAATACACAATCTAGACGAGCTTACAGGATGTGACCTTGAGATTTACGTTGCTGAAGCAATAGTCATTATTTTTCTGTTATAACTACATATTTGTGGTCATGGTGACACGGTTGTCGAACTCGCCCTCGTCACGGAAGATAATGACTATGTTCTTTTCTCAGATCAATGGAACAAATGGCAATTCAGCGTTGGAGCTCAAAATTTCGAGCGCTGCACAAAATCTAGCTGAACTGCAATTTGAAGAAGAGGAGGAAGAGGCTTTTTATAATCGGGACTTGCCTGAACATGCATGTAAATATTGCGGAATTCATGAAGCCTCGTGTGTTGTTATGTGCAATGTCTGTAGGAAGTGGTTCTGCAATGGACGAGGTAATACATCTGGATCACACATTATCAATCATTTAGTTCGTGCGAAGCATAAGGAAGTTACATTGCATCGGTAAATATTCTGAATGGTAAACTTTGATCTATTTTTCGATCACTCCACTTACTTCATCTTAATCTATTAGGGATGGACCATTGGGTGAAACGGTTCTTGAATGTTATTCGTGCGCGGTACGAAATGTGTTTGTGCTTGGATTCATCCCTGCCAAAGCCGATTCTGTGGTTGTGTTGCTTTGTAGGCAACCGTGCGCTGCACAAAGTTCCTTAAAGGACATGAATTGGTAGAGTTATAGTGGACCAGATTCAACAATTCATCTTTTACGAATTGAAATAATGTTATACTGTTTATGTATGTGATTATAGGGATCAGGAGCAATGGAAGCCCCTCATTGAGGATCGCAGTTTTCTCGCTTGGTTGGTAAAAATTCCATCCGAGCAAGAACAATTGCGCGCCCGTCAGATATCCGCTCAACAGATAAACAAACTTGAGGAATTGTGGCGCGACAATGTGGATGCGACCTTCCAAGATTTAGAAAAGCCAGGCGTTGATGAGGAACCTCAGCAAGTCCTACTTCGATACGAGGATGGCTATCAGTATCAAAATATATTCGGTCCTTTAGTGAAGTTGGAGGCTGATTACGATAAACGCTTGAAAGAATCACAAACACAGGAGAATATCGAAGTACGCTGGGATGTTGGTTTAAACAAAAAAACCATCGCTTATTTTATGCTTGCAAAAACCGACGGAGATATGAAATTGATGCATGGTGATGAATTGCGACTACGTTATCTCGGTGAATTGCACAAGCCGTGGTCGGGTATTGGTCATGTTATCAAAATACCAGATAACTATGGTGAAGAAGTAGGGATTGAATTAAAAAATAATTCCGGTGCACCTACTGAGTGTATCAGCAATTTTGTCGTCGATTTTATTTGGAAGAGTACAAGTTTCGATCGTATGCAATTGGCTCTGCGGAAATTTGCTGTTGATGATAGCTCAGTGTCTGCTTATATTTATCATCGCCTATTGGGCCACGAGGTGGAAGAAGTTTTATTCCGTTGTCACCTGCCCAAGCATTTCAGTGCTCCAAATCTACCTGACTTGAATCGTTCTCAAGTATATGCTGTCAAACATGCTGTACAACGACCATTGTCATTGATTCAAGGTCCACCTGGTACTGGAAAAACAGTCACAAGTGCCACAATCGTCTATCAATTGGTCAAACAAAATGGCGGCCCGGTGTTGGTATGTGCACCATCTAATACCGCAGTGGATCAATTAACTGAAAAAATCCACAAATCAAATTTGAAAGTCGTACGGTTGTGTGCGAAATCGCGTGAGGCAATCGATTCGCCTGTGAGTTTTCTAGCTCTCCATAATCAAATAAAAAATATGGAAACAAATACAGAATTACAAAAATTACAACAATTGAAAGATGAAACCGGCGAATTATCGTCGGCAGATGAAAAACGATATAGATTATTGAAAAAAGCTGCTGAGAAAGAATTGTTAGAGGCTGCGGATGTTATTTGCTGCACATGTGTAGGTGCTGGCGATCCCCGTTTGCATCGTTTGAAATTCCACTCGATATTAATCGATGAAAGTATGCAAGCAACAGAACCTGAGTGCATGGTGCCAGTCGTTTTAGGCGCCAAACAATTGATCCTCGTCGGCGATCATTGTCAACTGGGGCCAGTTGTAATGTGCAAGAAAGCTGCGCGTGCTGGGTTATCTCAATCACTGTTCGAGCGACTCGTTGTTTTGGGTATCCGGCCATTTAGATTAGAAGTGCAATACAGAATGCATCCAGATTTGTCCCGTTTTCCTTCGAACTTCTTTTACGAAGGTTCATTACAAAACGGCGTTTGTGCTGATGAAAGAAAGTTATTGAAAATTGACTTTCCATGGCCGGCACCGGATAAGCCAATGTTCTTCTATGTAACACAGGGACAAGAGGAGATAGCGGGAAGCGGTACGTCATATTTGAATCGTACCGAAGCTTCGAATGTTGAGAAAATAACAACAAGATTCTTACGTTGTGGCGTCAAACCCGAACAGATTGGTGTTATTACACCATACGAAGGTCAACGTGCATACTTAGTACAATATATGCAGTACCAGGGTTCATTACACTCGAAATTATATCAAGAAATTGAAGTGGCGAGTGTAGATGCATTTCAAGGCCGTGAAAAAGACATCATCATTATGTCATGTGTACGATCGAATGAACATCAGGGCATCGGATTTTTAAATGATCCTCGTCGCTTGAATGTTGCATTGACACGCGCTAAATACGGAATTATAATTGTTGGCAATCCAAAAGTTCTGTCCAAACAACCGCTATGGAACCATTTATTGTCGTTCTACAAAGAGCAAAAAGTTCTCGTTGAAGGACCATTGAATAATTTAAAAGAATCAATGATACAATTTGCAAAGCCAAAGAAGTTGATTAATTCAGCTAATCCGGGCTCGCACTTCATGTCAACGTCAATGTATGATGCACGTGAGGCTCTAATCCCTGGATCTGTATATGATCGATCGGGAAACCAACTGAATGGGAGTCAAACTCACAATCCATATTTCCAAAGGAATGTACCATTGGATATGTTCAGTCGTACGCACGACACGATAAGTTATATAAGCCCGGAACGTGCTCAAGCCGCAATGAATAATGTTCCAGTGCCTGTTGGTATGTTTATGAATATGGCACATGTACCACCACGTTTTTATAATCAGCATCAACAAGCATTGCAAGCCCGTCAACAGAATCAACGTACTCGACGTGGTCAGGCATTGAAGAATAAAGTGGGGCCACGCATTGGTAAATTGAGTCAGAATGAACAACATACTCAACCATATAGTCAACCGGGTCTACCATTGACTCAAGGAACTACACAGGGTATGTCACAACCAGGTTTCAGTTTATCACAACCGGGTTTGAGTCAGGCGGAATTATCGCAGGATTCATTTGCCGTTGGAGATTTTCAATCGCAAATGGATGGGTTATTGTCCCAAGATTCAACATACCAAGGGGATCGAAGTGGATTTTATCAAGGTGGACAATCACAACTTGGTGGACAATTTTCACAACCATACTGAGCCGATTTATCGCGGCTGAGCAATGCATTAGCCATGCATCGTCGCGGGAGCGACTGAGACGAGCAAGCTTCGACAATTTAATTCTTTGATCAAACGAAACAAACCATCACTAACTGGGCACAAATTATAAGAAACGGCTATGAAAGATGAATTATGGCTTGATGTATCATTGATGGGAAAGTAATGTAAATGTATTCGATCGTCATGGACGTTGAATGGATAGAAAAAAAAGCCACAAAATCCGACAATGCGGAAGTATCTGAGTAAAAATGGGAGGTTTGGATGAGAAAGAGAGGGAGAGAGAGTGAAGGCAATGATGAAAAGCCGTTTATGCCGTATGAGTGAATTGCCATATTACATCAAAATGGCAATGACGAAAAACTTATAGAACATCCAGAGAGGCGAATGATTCCAAAACATCAATAACCGAGAGGTACCGATCTCGGTTTGTCAATTGGATGGACAGAAAATATAATGTAATCATGCGATGACAAACTAAAAAGGATCATGTTGGGATAGAGTCAGACTGTTCCTGCGAGACCCGTGCGATTATTGGAAGAGGAGGCACAAAAATACTGGTGAGATTTTCGGATTGGTGCTGACGAAGGAGAGCGAAAACAATCGACAAGAAGAATAATCATCGGGAAGTGCGGAATCGTACATCGAGAGAGGCACCAATCATTCTGGGCATCCTTCAAAATAATCGCTACTTCAGAGTAAACATGTGGACTTCATTTATCAACTATTTTTTTCCTAAATATTTCCAATTTCATTGATTTTTTATTCGCAATATTTGACTGCACGGTATAGGTGACGAGCAGGGCGTAAGAGGAATTTTTTTTCTTTTTCTGTGTGGAATTGATTTGGCGAAAAGTTTCATGAGAACAGCTATAATAAAGTATATAATCAGATGCTACTCACAGCCTTCTTTAGTTTGGTAAAGTTTCTTCCTTTTCGTTTCATCAGAAATCACACGGGGGGATCATTTTTTTCATTTGTTCAACCAGTTGTAAATGATTCCAATAAATATTGCATAATGTTCCACCATTATGAAAATGATTCATTTTTGCATCTCTCTCGTTACTCCATCGCTGATAATATTATAAATGCGAACAACCTGGTGAAAAAAGCCAACAGTAAAAGCTCACACGAACGTAACGACGAGGGTTTCACGATTTTATGATTGTTATAAAAAAGTTTCTCCTCTTGACAAAGTCTGGAATCCAAAAATACCGATAATTGTGATAAAAGAAGAGAGGAATAGGTCTTTAGTAGAAAAATTTTCCAAGATATTCATTCAGATCTTATTTCTTTTCTTTCGTTTACAAAAAGTGTAGTTATTTCAGTATTGAGACAAAAAATCGGAAAGGTTTTGTGTTTCTAATCTTGGTAGTGTAGATTACATCAATTCTCAATTCTGCATACAAATGTATATATATATATATAAATTGATTTTGAATATCGCCATTACAGTAAATCGCAAATATGTTAGCAGTCCAAAATAGATTATCATACGTAGAAGTTTCCATTCGATTGATCGTTATCCAAAATTGATGCTCATTAAATTTTGTTCAGCTGATGCGAATTGAAGTGAACGCAACACATCATTTCCGGACTTGTTATTCAGTTCGGCATGTGATCAATCATCCCACATGGAAAGAAATACTAATGTAAAATCAATGAAGAACCATCCAATTATTTAACCTTCACCGCAAACGAAATTGAGCACAAAAAAAATAAAAAATTAACAAAGTATAACACGCAGTTCATATAATTCGTTCTCGAAGAAAAGACATAGAAATTTTTAATACTACAAAAACGCGATTGCTACCTACGGTCCTCACGTACATCATATATATATATTTTTTTCTCATTGTTTATATGGATTTTAGGAATTTTTTTTTTCTTAATTGTTTTGACTTTTTTTTAAGTTTTGGTTTTTATATATCAATCATATAATTAAACTAATGGAGAAGACAGGCATACTCATATGTATGCAAACTGGAAATCTATTCAATTTTCACATTCTCTTCTCCTTTGACGCTCATCCCCTTTTTTCTTGTGCATCAGCCATGTTCGATAAACTAACGCGCCTTTTATTCGTATTCATCAACACGATCCGATAATCCGTCCTTCCAATAATTGTGAAACGTGGTATTGTCACTCAAAATAATTATTTTTATACTTTTCGCAATTCGTGATTGCTTTTCTCGTTTTCTTATCTTTCATTTTTTGAGGATTTAGAGAAACATTGATAAACATAACACAAGACGAATTATATTGCCCTCCCCGTATCACTAGTGGCGCCTCGCGATGGATTGAAACTCTTGTAAACGAAGAGGTGAAGAATCTCTCCTGTTATTATTGTAATTGGAATATGAGAATCGTGATGCAAAAGGTCCCTAGTCAGGTACTATGATACTCATGCACAGCACCTTTCAAACAATAAACATGTATATATATGTATCAAATATTCATCCATACCGATTATCTTCTCCCCTCAATATTTCTACACCGAAATCGGCGCGCGCACCGAAATATCCCACTACAATATACATCTACACACTCACTAATTTCGATAATGATTCGAAGGATTTCTCCTAGGATCGTTTTTCCCACTTGGGTTCATACCTCAAAATGCAAGGTCATTAAGAAACGAATATAGTTTCATCTCTGCGAGATCGGACGCATTATGGTTTCGGAGAACGTATATTTGGACGCGGAAAATGTTTGACAAATATACTCGCCAAACTACGTTTGTCTCGAAGAGTTTCGTATGACCAATGAAACACTGTTTGAATCCTGAGAAATTCATCGTAGTTGTGAACTGATCGTGCAGTATTTGTTAAGTCGAATGGTTCTTCGATGCTTAGGTGATTCCAATGGTGTGGGTCATTCTTCCATGATCTTGCAAAGCGACATTCATCTATTGGTAACTTCTTTCCAGTCCTCACAGATATGGCGTACGATTTGAAATCAAAATAAGAATAATATTTCAAAAAGTCGAATAATAGTTCTCCGAGTGGCTGACGATTTACATTTTCAGGTGATTTTTTGGGTAAATTCAACTCCTCATGGATATTAATTAGATGAATATCCGTATGTGGATGAAACTTTTGAGTGAAAAGTGAATGGAGACATGGTAACACAGGTGGGTTGACACCACATTGGAGAAAATGTATCACCATCAGCACCAATGAATAACTTGATATTGTCATGAATTTCGCGTCATTTATATCATGGATTTGCGCCCAAAGTTTTATAACTAATACGAGTGGTCGGACACGCCAATCGACTTGCGAATAGCAGTAAAGCAGATGTGTGTTACGAACTCCGACGCAATTATTGCAATTCAAATCCACATCAAGATTTTGTATACGGTCGCGAAATTTCAGTATTGGCACTTTTGCTGGTATTAACTCGACCTCTTTGATGACATCTAAAACATTCTGATGCTGTAGCGCAATCATCACTTGATCCAAATGCCACAAGGCTTCAGTCCTTTGTATGAATTCTGTATTCCGCACCAACAAACATATATCGACGTCGCTAGTATCTGATCCGAAACCATTCATAGTCGAACCAACGAGATATAATCCATATTTTGGAAAAATTGACTACAATTTTACATGGAGAATAAAAAGGATCATTATTTTTGTCCTTTAGTTTTCTGATTCCTAAGCAAGAGCTTCGAATTGCGATTTTGGTGATTTCAACTTACCTTTAGATAAATAAATAAATACTTCCAGAGCATTATTTTTTTTCTATATGTATTTTCGGATTGTTGATCAGCGATAAATTTTTTCCATATATCCTTCGACAAACTGTCCCATTGACAATGATTGACTAAATTATCCGGCGGTTTGGAAGGGTGGATGAAAATAGATTTGGCATCAAATCGATCCGGAATTATAAATGCTTTTGGATAGACATTGAAAGTCGGTACTACGATTCCCGCGTATTTACGACTGCGTTGATTTTTCTGTACGGGTGGTGTTGCTCTCCCTTCGAATCATTTGCAAAATAATTTGAATCTCTCCATAATATTTTCCTCTTTCATGAATCATAACGTTTTTTAACTCACCAGTATATCGTTTTTTCCCTTGATGGGTTTGATCAACTTGTGTTGCTCTAGCGTCTGGACTTAAATTTTGATGGAAATCGAACAATCGTGTATTGTAAAAATATCTTTGCTGCAACATTTGAGGAATGAACCCCTGGAGTGAGGACATCCCAACATCTTCGGCTAAATTTCGCGGCATTTTCGGAAAGACCCTTTTTGAAACGCATCAGAAAGAAAAGATTAAATATACCGAGAAAAAATAGTTTTTGTATATGAGAATGCAAATTTAATTGGAGAAAAGTACTTAATCTCTTGATCAGCACAGGACGATATAGAGTCATGTTCATCAGAACTCTCAGCCTGAATACTTCCGCATGTCTGTAAGTTAGGAGTCGGTGAACGCGAACTAATTCCACTATCACTGTTGTAATTATTCATCTCATTTTGCACTTCTGTTGAATGATCCTTGTTTGAATTGATATTGCGTCTGTTATATTTGTTATTGTTACAGTGCGGTTTCTTGATTGATCCAGTGTTATTGTTGGGGCGATAATTGAGATGAGGCGGTGGTAGTGTTAGAGAATCATTCCCATTATTATTATTATTATTTGTGATATTATTGCTACGTCGTTGCCAATTCCCGTGGGAATTTCCACTGTTCTGTCTACCATACCCACCACGGCGAATTTGCGGTAACTCCACACCCATTACTTGATATAATTCCAATGGATGTGTGACTCTCTGGATTTATTTCGAAGAGAAATGGGAGATGATAAATTCATGGTTCGATCGATTCTTGAAAAAGCAAGAGAGAATGTATAAACACCTGTGTCGATCGGTGTCTTTCATGACCGTTGCCTGTCTGTGGATACGCGACTGTACGGTTGTATTGTTGTGCATTTCTATTGATGTTGATATTGTTGTTGTTGCTAGTGTTTGTGTTAGCATTATTGTCGCTATTGATGTTGATGCTGTGCTTAGTGCTGCTGTTGGTGCTATTGTTATTCGTTTCAACAAGAGAGTTGGATTGCGTTTGCACAGGTGAACATTGCCTATTTGTTCGTTGGCCGCCCACGAGCTGCACCATCATGTGCGGCGGTAGCATAGTATGATACATAGTCAATATTTTAATTAAAAAAAAACTGTTCAGAGTCACTTCTTTCCGCGATATGGGATCTCAAATACGGGATGTTACAAAGTTCTTTTAAAATAACTCAACATTACGTTTCTATTGTATTGAATAATACTGAGGAATCATTATATGATATTGTTGCTATTTTCTCGGGGCTCTTAGTATTTCTCATAATGTACCTTGGCTTCTGGTTTAATTCTTAGACTAACGTCTATTAGACCAATGTGGGCATTCTACTTTATCTTTGCAATCCTAGCTTTGTTCGAATGTGAATATATAAGTACACACACCCATACGCATATATATATCTATATATAAATATAAACAT
>JABMBR010004380.1:0-25867 GCA_018881525.1 Meteorus sp. PSUC_FEM 10030008
TTAATATTTATATATTAAAATGGAAGTCCGCTATTTTGACACAAAGTTCATTTAATAATAAGTTTGATAGAATTGTTTTTCAAATTTTATCAGCCAGCACGTCGATTTTTTCGTTGCCTTTTGCTCTTTTTGCTCGATAAAAGTTCATATGCCTGTTGAATTTCCATGAATTTTTCTTGGGCTGCCAGGCGCTCCTCGTCCGTACCTTTTACTTTGTCTGGATGATATTCTTTGGATAAACTTCGCCACTTAGCTGTGACTTCACTTTGCGATGCGGTCTGAGAAAGACCCAACACCTTAAAATAATTATTGAAAATAATTAAGTTCATTGTATTATATTTGTATTAAAAAAATATTTTATACTAACAGTGTATGCATTCAATTCTCCATGCGGATCGGTCAGATCTATTAATTGTCGCCAAGTCGCCCAGAACCCTTGTTGCTTCATTTGATCCCACGTTGCCCATAGAGATGTCTGTGAACGGCAAGCAAAATATTGAAAACTTCGTAAGAATTTTCTCAATTCCGTACTTCTGAACGTTTAGAAAATTTTTCCATTCTGATATTCCAACACAACATTAAATAAGAGGTTTCTATTCACCTTGAGATCCAACCACATTGGTGATCTGAAGAAATGTTTCACAGCCTCAGAGAATTTAATTTCTTCACCCTCACTGTCAGTGATAACAGCATTGAAATAGAAATAACTCGTGAATAATGCCAAATACAGTGCCAGTCCAAGAACAAATACAAAACTCCGTTTAGTAAACGAACGTTTCTTTTTCGGTTTTAATCTCCACTGCTTGCTGAATGTATCAAATCCTATACAAGAAGCCACAACCATGGCGCTCAACCATACATTATCATCACCAATGTAATACATTGTTGGATACGTCGCATATGAACATATAAGTGGCGCCCATATGGTCCCCTGTTCTCTTCCAACATTTCCTATGAACCAAACACCTGAAAAGTGTCACGGATTAGATAATTTCATAAACTCTCGTCAGCATATTGATGTCAATACGCATGTGAGATTCATTATGCAATGGTAAATGAATATTTAGTTTATCAACTGAGACAATTTCTTGGAACGTATTTGATATGCTTCCCTTGAAATTGACACCTGAGATGCTTCTATCTTGAATTGTTTACACATACCTAAAGCTATCGCAGCAGGAATCAAGATAATCAATGGCCGAAAGTTGATTCCATATAATTCATCCTGGGGTATGGCCATCCATAATAATTCGGCCCATAAATATCCCGTAATTATCTGACCAACGAAACGCACTGTTGATGATGGTGGCTGCAAATCAAAATGTCATCAGATCGTCAAATAATTACTTGTGACTATCACTCAATTGTAAACATTATCAATTCAGATTCATTATTCAATTATAGGACCGATTCTGAACGATGGATGATTTCATACAGTCATAATAAATCATAGGGAATAGTATTGAAAATTTCTCATATGAGAAAACGCTTAGCAAACAAACACCTGAACCAATGTGATGAGACATTTCAGAACTGACGATGACCGTCACACGGATTACATCATCAACCGAAATTTCATAGCAGCATTCGGAGGAAACGTCGATGAAAACAATCGATGACACGTTGTAACAAATTCAAGCGTGAATAAGAAATGAATGGACATGGGAAGGAAAAAATCGATATGACCTAAATACGCTCTCAATGATAAAAATATTCCCCTCGAGCGTGACATTTCTTTCATTATTAACACAGATGAGTATACAATACCTTGTTGTTCTGTTTAACTTGCAATTTGAATCGCTCGATATAATTTGGTTCATCATTGGCATCATCAACATAAGATGACAATTTGAAGAAGTCTCGTATCCATCCTAATCCAAAACAGCCACCAAGCGTTGTCAGACATATGAATGCATGTGCATCACGTTCAAGATAAAGATGATGAGCTCCAAAAAATCCACCGAATAACCACCAGAAATATGCCCAGAACTTTGATTTACTCTGTCTCTTCACCGTTAATGTCATTCCACCATTTGAATTCAATTCGTACTTCATGATTGTTCGAAATTGTATTATTGCGTTACCAATGATACACAATTTTCTTGTTCGATTTGACTCTTCTCACACATTCACACGTTATCAAAGCAACAAGTGCGTTCGACAAAAGTTGATAAGCAAATTTTTGCGTGTTCTTTCAAACATGCAAATACAGAATAATTGAAAGAATAAAAATATAAATTCACGTCTTATACTATATTCATTTAAATCACTTTCAATATATATTCAAATATATTTTCTATCATTCCATCCTCACCAAAATTATTCCGTTTACATTACTTCATATCCTTGTATCGTATCAAGGTCAAATACTTCGAATCCTTGACTGTAAATCGTTGTATGAATATGAAATATAACTGTATCAGAATTTGATTACAAAACTCGTATTGTCACACAAGCAAACTCGCGTGTTAGTTTGAATAACGACACGTAGTCACGATCAGTTAGTTGGCGTACACTGAATCGTCACAAGTTATTGTGAAGAAAAAAAGAACTATAACGTGGCTTTACCGCTGAAATTGCGGACTGGTTCAATGCACGTTGTAGAATAACGAAATGGTATATGAGAAACTAACGGTAGAATTCATGGTTGGATATAAAAATGTGGGGTCTGATGTTTGATGTGCTGGCCCGTGACCTCCTGAAGGTAACGCGTGCCGTAATCTTGACCATGAATGGGTCCAATACAGATATGTATTTGAATTCAACAGGAATATCTGGATATAGTAATGTTGGAGAATACAAACGTTCATATAAAAGCTCAGAAGAGTAGGGCCACCTGAACTCAGGTACACGTAGGTACTTACCTGCGCCAGGAGATGGCACCATGACTAAGTGAGATGTAGGTTAATAGAACTCTCAAAAACAGGTAAGCAGCCTTGTGGATAAATATGATTCTTTAATATTCGAATTATTTCACATAAACAATTCTATTGTGATTTTGATTATTGTGCTACAGTTGTTGCCTAGTATATATCAGAAACTTATAAAACTCCGATTAATCCACATGAGACATCTTCGTTTATAGCTTCAACCTCTCATGACGTGGAGATGCGATTGACGTGAGAGAGACTGCTGGACTGCCACAGAGATGATGTGAACCATGATTGCTTTAATTATCGGAGCGATAATCATATTCGTGCAAATGAGCACATATTCAAAATAATTGTAATTCATACACCGACAATTGAAAAACAACTACACAACACATGCAATGGTTCGCCTAGAATGGGTGCTCTAGATCAGAATTAACACATGTTCTGCATTCATAACCTCCGAATATTCCCGGGAAACAACTTAAGTATGACTTTTCATCTTGGTTTCATTATCAGTAGTGACGAGATATTTATGCAGTACTTCGAATAAAATCAATTTATTGCTACTATTGTTAAATCAGCATGTGAATTCACTGAATGCTGAAACAAACACAGTACACAGAATCTTTTTTACATCCAGTTGTCAGTGGCTTATGAAACTGTGATGATTTCTACGATCAAATTATCTATCCAAGTCTGATGATTCTCAATAAGTTGAGAGATAAACATCGACTCTTCACGTATTCCAAAATTGCCATACTTACTAGATTTATATTGTATCGTCAGGTGAAGGAGGATAGATTTCAATAATCTGAACAATGACTCCATCACATTGATGTTGTGATGAACCTATTCAATTTGATCGATTGAGAAAGAATTGTCAATGTGCTGGAAAAATTTGCGCATTCATATTCATCCTATTTGTTCAGATATAGTACAACGTTATCGTGGTGTCCGTTATCTAATCGTTTCAATTGCTAATTAGAAGAATGGATTTGTTATGACATTGAGAAATAGGACAGCTATACACAATCATTACACATGTGCTGGGTCATACCTGTTTGTGTGAAACTTACAGGTGGCGAGAAGCCACTTGTTGATGGTACATTGAAATTAGAAATTATACGAAACAGTTGATATATGGGTGACCGAGTGTGAAAATAATTCCATATACCACTAAACTCTAAAAAAACGCATCAATATTGGTTTAGTTTTGGAACTAGACGTAATGTGATGAAAAAATTACCCATTTATTGTTGTTTTGCATAAATAACGGCTGGAGAATGAACGGATGCTAAGTGAAATGCTGTTTGACCGACAGTAGGTTGCCGTCAATTTTGATTGTGTCGGTAAGGTAGCTACTTCTTTTCACGACTAGTGCTGCCGCCTGCGATCATCTCAGTTTGCGCAAATTACGTGAACATAAGATGCTCCACTGCAGTCAGAAATCTCTGAAATGGTCATGAAACCGTGAACTGAATTATTATATTCTTTCGAAGAACCATATTCTAAGCAATTATTGTATATATAGGAGTTATAATACTCTAGCAGGGAAGAGATTATGGGAATTCCCTCCGAAATAAACTTAATCAACATCAAAATGGCGCGTACAATGAAAGCACGTGTACGCCATTGTGTTGACCGGTGAATTGTGGCAGTATTACAATATTTACTCGGCATTGGCAAGTCTCAGAATTTCTCATGTTTTTCCTTGCAACCACTGAAAAGTCACTCGTGAAATGAGTAATAACCAGGACTCACTGAGTCACAGAGAATGGCGACGATTAGCGAAAAAATTAAGGAGAAAACGAATACGCAAAAGTGCAGCTCTAACGAGAGAAGCCGAAGAGAAACAATTGAGGGAGACACTTGAGCGGAGCGCCAATTATTCAAATTGGGTAGAAGAGCAAGAAAAATTGGAAAAAGAACGGGAAATTAAAGAAGCAAAGGAGCATGCTGAACAGGAAAGATTGTGGCTCGAAACGGAGGTATGGATTATAGATGTCATGGAGTAGTCCAAGACAGTTGCATATTTTTTTTATTCTTCTCTGATCATTCTGACTCTATTATGATGAAGTTACACTAAAAATGTCTTTCCAGATAATAGCGCAAAAAGCTTGGCTTGAGGTTCAAGAACGAAAGGCAAAAGCGAGACAAGAACAACTGCAGCAGGAAGAAATTATAAGAAATGAATTTGAAGCAAAACAGAAGATTCTAAAGGAGAAACGTAAAGAACTGGAACGTCTGAAGAACGAAGAATTGAAACGTCAGGAGAATATCGAACGTGAAATTCACGATTATATTGATAATGGTGCTAAAACACCAGAAATTTTACGGGTAGTCACTGATAGTCAACCAGGAAGAGAGCTGTGTCCTTTCTTTTCCAAAACAGCCGCATGTAAATATGGTGATACATGTTCACGTAATCACCAGAAATATGCTCTCAGCAAAATCATAATCGTACCTGGGTTCTACAATCACTTTTCATTGGAGAAAAATACCGCAGAGTATGACACGGATATTTGTTTAGAATTTGAAAATTTTGAAACTCGTGAACATTACAGGGAATTCTATAAAGATGTTGTACCTGAACTTGAGAGCTTTGGACGCATAAAAACTTTAAAATGTTGTTGCAATAGTGAAATCCATCTCCGTGGTAATCTATACGTTGAATATCATACCGAGAGAGAAGCAGCACGAGCTTGGAGACGCTTAAAAGGTCGTTGGTTTGGCGGCCGGCAGATAAATTGCGAGTTTGGACATTTCAAATCATGGCGAAATGCCGTTTGTGGTATGACTAAATGCCCAAAAGGACGTGCATGCAATTTCCTTCATACACTCCGAAATCCTGGTGATGAATATGACATTAAGAGTCCACCGAGATGGGCGAAAAAACATGATCGCGAGTTCTCAAGTTACAGAGGAAGTAGAATTGATGATGATGAATTAACAAGAGATTATGATGGTGATGAACGTCGTAATTGGCGTTGGTCAGAATCACCTCAACCAGAAATCAAATATGAACGTACTGATGATGAACGACATAAACGTCGCGATAGCTCTCGACGTGAGAAGCGACGTTCAAAATCAAGAGATCGACATTCAGATTCGAAAAGGTCCCGATCGAAAAAGCATAAAAGTTCGTCGAGGACCCGAAAACGAAAGAAACGTCACCGCTCATCTGATAGCAAATCCAAAGAAAGTTCAAAGAAGTATATGGATATAGATAAAGAGAATGGCAATAATAGCATTAGGGACGACGAACTTCATGGAAAATCAGAGAAAGATCGTTCGAAATCACGAGATATTAATTCCAGGCAAAATTCTGAAATAGGCGATCAATCATACTCGATAACAGAAACATCCAAACATTCATCATCAAAAGCATCATCGATGCAGGGAACGAACGAGAATGGGTGGAGTACAACAGATTCTGATGATGATTGATGAACAAAGAAAGGAAAACTTTACACGAATGATTGAATAAAGATGAATATATTTTGTAAAGAACAACTTGAGATTATTGAATCACAATTTTGTATCCTTTTTTCCATTCATTCATGTGTCAAAATCTCTCATACGTCGATTGAAATTCTGTTCGACACGATATTAATCAAGTAATGATAAGATTTTTTCGGAGATAGATATTATTATCAGTAAAATATGCGAATTATTGTACCTTATAGGCGTTATGTTTCTATCAGATTACGTGCAAAGAACACAGAGTATTTAACTCGTGAATCTTTCAGTTCATCGGTTCTTACTACATCATGTTCAAGTTTGTTGTTTGCCTGTCGTTTCTGTCATTTCTGATCGCAACAACCTACGGATTTGGTTTTCGTGGCTTTCATTATGAAAGTCCACCCCTACCTATAACCAAAGATGCTTCACGTCATAATATCCCAGAGAAATGGATTTTACAACCATTGAATCATTTTGATGTGCGTGACAATCGTTCATGGTCAATGAGGTATTATGAAAATGATGAATATTATAACGGAACAGGACCAATTCTTATTATGCTCGGTGGTGAATGGTCAATATCGCCGGATTTTTTGCGGATTGGATTGATGTACGATATTGGACGAACTCATGGTGCAATGATGTATTACACTGAACATCGATATTATGGAAAGAGCAGACCTGTCAAGTGAGAAATAACTTTATTTCAATTTACCAGAGAACATAAAGTAACTCCGCGAAGTGGGATCACTCTGAGTGGTTTTTCCCCATGAAGTTTCGATTTTCTTCAAGCTCTGCAAAACATTATTCAAACATTTCGAAAAAGTAAAAAGGCTTCCAGGCAATTGATTGAAACGGTGGTTGTGATAGTCTGTAGAAAATTTTTCTCGCACAATAGATAATTCCAGCAACAAATTACGTTTCAAAATTGAATCAGAATCTCTTCATGACATTGCAGTGATACTGAATCCGAAAATATGTTGTACTTGAATGTCGATCAAGCGTTAGCAGACATTTCGTTCTTTATTGAGACGAAAAAAATTGAATTGGGCTATACGGATAAGAATGTGATTGTATTCGGTGGATCGTATGCTGGAAACATGGCAGCCTGGTCGAGACTAAAATATCCACATCTCATTCAAGGCGCGTTGGCAAGCAGTGCGCCAGTCCATGCCAAAGCTGATTTTTCTGGTAATTATCAAAGCGTTCAAACATTGTGCATGATATCTCGCGTATTATCGTATCTTCAGCGTTGACGAAAAATGCAATTTCTCATTACAGAGTATTATGAAGTCGTTGCTAATTCATTGCGGAAATATAATGGGCAATGCGTTGATGATGTTAAAAGAGCGATCGATACTGTTGAACTCCTACTTTCTGACGAAGACGGAGCTAGATTACTGCAGACTAGCTTCAAGTAATCTTATAATTTCTTTTTCTTATAATTCCACAGTCACACTAAGACTTGGTCTATTGATTAATTCACGTATTTATTCGCAGCCTCTGTCATGTTCCGAATATCAGTTCTGTCAGCGATATGGGGTGGATCATGAACTCTATTGCAGAAGTAAATATTCCAATCCTCTGAGTGAACACGTATACAAATCGAAATTGTACAGCTTTCGTCGTCTTCAATCTCATTTGTAATTAAATCGATCTAATGTGATTATTCGCGATTATGAAAAAAGAAGTAGATCAGTTGGGTTGGTTGCCAATACTGATAAACTTCGTTAATCGTAAACAAATTTAGGTTAATTTTTGTAGAGAAAAGTAGAATTTCCGAAATATTCCCATAATATCTACGATTTTCCAATTTTTAAATTCGGCATGCATCCCAAAAGACGAGCAATACATTTCAAATCTTTCTGATTCATTTTTGTTCAGAGCTGGTAAAAAGTGGAAGGAACTAGAGGGTACTTTTTTTGATTCATATTTTTGGGAAAAATCTGCTTACATAAATACAGAATGAAACGAAAAGTCCAATTGTACTGATGAATATACTACAGTTTATTTGTATTGATACATGAAACTTATTCATATAGATATTCGCTGGTGCAGCACAATATAACGCAGTGGAATCAAATGGAAAAACCACGATAGCTAATCTCTGTGATATAATGATGGATTCTAATGTTGAAAGTCCATTTCAACGACTTTCTGATTATATTAAAAAATCCAAATGCACCGATTGGAGTTATGATAACTTTGTGATGACATATAAAAATACCTCCTGGGATTCCAGTGGTACAAGTAGTAAGTCGCATACGCTGATGGAGGGGATCATATATGAACAGCCAATCAATCAATACACTTTTCAATATCTGATTTGTTTTTTCTATCTTTTTTTTCTGTAGTGCGGTTGTGGATTTATCAAACTTGTACAGAGTATGGATATTATCAAACAAGTAATAGTAAGAATTCCACCTTTGGAACACTTTTTCCTCTTCAGTTTTTCGTGGATATGTGCACTGATTTATATGGACAATAGTAAGTGGATTATTTACTACACAGGTAATACAACTCGTTGATTCACAGCGAATTGCTTATTGCTTAAGTTTAATTCGGCACTGTATTTCATTGATGCACGACGTTCACCTATGTTTTTCGTTCATTGCAGATAGTTTCCGTTTTAGCATTCTCTATTATCTTATGAGTAACGACATGACAATCACGAAACTCATTCAAAATCTTTTATAATTTTCCACCAAATCGGATCACTTTCCGTGTCATAAATACTGATAATTAATTAAATTCGTCAAATTTTCACAAATCAATTCGTCCATTCTGGGTTTGTTTTACTCGCCTTGCATCTCATTCAGTACAAGTACTTTTCAATGACAGAAAAATCAATCAATCCCAAAAGAATATTCGACATGTAATTGCAGAGTTGGATGTTGCATATCGATCATTTTTCATTCATATCTAAGATGAAAGGGGTTGCGTCCCAGTCATGTTACCTAAATACTCCACAATTGCTATTATTTGATTGACCATAGAATTACAAATGACAAATTACGAAATTTTATATGAAATTGGCAATGATTCTAGTTATGACGCGCATCTAGTGGATGACAGTGTAAGGCGAACGAATATCATGTATGGTGGACTTCTACCTGATTTGAAACATGCCATTTTCACAAATGGAAATATTGATCCTTGGCACGCTCTCTCAATTCTCGATGACACCAACGAGCAAACAGTCGCCATCTTAATTGACGGTATAAAAATAGTCTCTGATACTCATCATTTTAGTGTTGCTATCTCCTATAGTAAAGAATACTTTAAGACTCTATATGATAATATCGTTCCTTTACAAAAATACTTGTCGTTTACACATCTTCAATTATAATTGATAGGTTCATCACACGTGGCAGACCTTCACCCAGATTTATCGACTGACATAGCAGGATTAACGGAAGCTAGACAGAGAGTACGTCTGATCATTAGCGAATGGATTGCAATGAGCAAAAAAAATTTATACTGAAAATCAACTCTCTGCTACACTGTCTCATCATGTCAGTTTGGACATCAGTTGAATTTGTATTTATATCTCATGAAAATGCAGAAAGAGAAAAGATTATCGACAAATTTTTATCGTCGTTATAACCTATCATTTGATGATGACAAATCAATTGTAATCAATCGACTTCCAACTTTCTGAATGATCCACTTATACCGTGTATTGTCGAGTCACCTGAGTTCGTCTCGGAACAACCAAAGCCGTTTTTCAATGCGGAAATCGCGCCTTCTCGTGCTTTCGCTGAATATAAATTTAACCGGACCTTCATTTTGTCATGGCTCAGCAATGTTGGACGCAAATCCATTAACTCCTTCCGCCAGAGATCTAATGAACATTGAACATTGAATACATGCGAGATGAAATAAGTCAAATTGAATTTGAAATTTTATAAAATGTAATTTCCGAGTTATCGGAAATAGTTTGCATTTTTCGTTTGTTTCATGTCAATACTCCGGCTTTCAAAATATATTTTTAATCTCGAACGAAGTTGGAAATCCTAAATAAATTTTCATTCGATGCGAATGTGTTACAATCTAACACGCAATTTCAATTATCATCTTTATTCGAAAGAGATTTTTCCGGAAAATAAACAGTCATGAATCGATTCATTATGCTGTGGAGAATTGACATAAAAAATAATAAAAAGAGCAAAAATGAGTAGTAAACATTTCTCTCTGTTTTTTGTTTTTATACCAATCATTTCTTTCATGGGCATGGTGCCTCCATACTCTTGCGGCAACATGCTCGTATCCATTTTCTGTTGTTTAGCATCTTCCAAGCTCGTGTATAACTTGACCCTTTTCTTTATTTTTTCCGAGATCAATGACATGCCGAAGTCCAATGCAAATTTGAGGGATGGATGAGCATTTATTGCGTGAACTTCCTTGTGCCTCATGGGAATGGTGCGCTTAGAGCAAAAATGAAAACGAAAGGAATACAAAAATAACTTTCACTCATTTTTCCTGATTGAATTTCATAATTTCTATGCGATTATTTGTAGAATTCTAACCAGGATAAATTTTGTCATTGAGTTTATGGAAAAGATTGATACAAAAAATCCGGTTATTCACAACTCGTTGGAGACTTGAAAAGAAAGACTGTTATATGCATTACATCAGCGTGTCCTTGAATTGATTAACACATTCACAGATATCGAAAAACGAAAATAAGAAGTGAAAGTAGGAATGAATATAAAAACGTTCCCATTATTACTGATCTCAACTAAATGTGCGTAAAATTCATTTTCGCTATTTTTATTTTATTTATTCATTCTCCCTAATTTATGAATACTGAGAGAAAGAACGGAAACGTTCGAAATTCGAAAGTGCATAATAAAATGTATTTTTATTGTATTTCACGATCATAAATCAATGCGAAAGAAGTAATAGAAAGACAATTGTATGTTGGCTGGTATGGCGCATTATCAAATATAATGAAAAATTTAATATTTGGACGAATCTAATTCATGAGAAACAGGTAAATGGAAATAAAACGTGTCCCAACGCAACTGCCAATTTGTCGGTTAGTTTGTTTGTATCCATCGCGAATTATGTAATCTCATAAAACATCGAAAAGGAGAAATTTGAAAATTATTAGTTTATACTAATTATTAGCATCCTTTTTTGTGTCTAAGTGTTTCAAAATAGCGATGAACAAATCTATGCAATAACTCTATAGTTTTTAGCCAGGAAGTTACAGAGACACACATGAATAAGTAGGATGAGAAAGTGAAGAAATTAAAACATGTTTTAAATGCGTAAAAAGAACGGATCATAATTTATAAACAGAATTCCACGACAGAATGAGATATGAGGTGCAGAATATAAAGTGTACCGATCCTACTGATCCGGTCAAAATAATTTCTAGTATATTTCCATAAATTTCTAATTCGCGTCATTCATTCTCACTAGGAAACAGAACGCTCAATCATGTAATTTATGAGTCGGTCCATCACATACACAGATCGTCTGAGGTTTTTATTCATCTCAAACTCACCTCGCCATTTTTGACGATGCGCACTGCTTCACGTGGTGTGAAGAGTGTCAAATGTGGAAAACTCACACCAGCACCATCCGCAAAATGAACAAATCCATGAACCTGATTCATTTCATCCTCCATCAATGCTTCATAAGTGATGCCATGAATTTTGCACATGTCTGCATTGGTATATTTGTATGGATCGAAAACTCCTGATTGAATATAAAAAGTGGAAACAGTTGAATATGTTTGGATCGGTGATGCAGAATGTGATTGGCAATTTAATTATTGCAACGCACCTGGTCTGGCTACAATAACTCGACGACCTTTTGCATCACGACCAGGAACAGCAAAAAGATAACTACAACAAGTGATTATTTATAATGATTGATTGTAAAAAATAATTATGAGAATTATATAGGAATAGAATATGAAACATTATTTTCTCTTTACCCAAGTGAGAGTAATTCTTCCATCGTGGGATCGGCAATATCCAAGTTATGAAAAGCAGGATGGTAAACGTGTCTTAGAAGAAGGTAACGTTCTGTAGCTTCTTGTGCCATCGGTACATTGAATTTTTTAGTTCGAAGAAACCGTAAAAGGAACGAAGAATCTGCCGATAAATTCAATCTTTTAATCATGCACATGAGAAATTTTTGGATGCTGTAGAATAATTGACAGATCAATGAGAGCGTTTGATGCTGTTTTACACAAGAGTCGAACCACTCTTGATATTTTTTTCAGCCAGAAACGACGGTCACTTCTACAAATAGATCATCGAAAGTGAATAAACGAAACCGATCACATTAAATTGATTTGATCTGGCTCTTGGAATTTTGCTCGTCTTATTTTTATTCTGAGTCGAAAAACTCAACCAAAATCGCTCAGCACAAAATATTTCCTAAATTGGACTTTCTGCAATTTAAACCAAATACTCTCATCGGAAGGAACATTCACTGGAGAAGCAAAGTACTGTTGGACGATCAAAACTCCATGCGTATGTAAGGGAAGGAGAAAAGTGATCATCTTATCACATATTATCTGTTCGCCGCAAACTGAAGACCAGATCGAAGTAGTTTCATTCATCTGAATTCCGCCATTGTTGAATTATTAATTCAACCAAAGACTTTGACATTCCATGGATGTCATGGCGAGAGTTACCCATTTTTCATTAAACAAAACCAGGTACAATTATGTGACAATTCTCCAACCAAAAATATTTCTTCTTTTCAGTAAACACAAAGACAATAATGAAAGAGTCAATTTACCAAGACGTGAGTTCTCAATGCGCGGATTCATTTTAATCCAATTCCTCATCTGCTCCAACGCTTGATCTCGAGTATTTTTATCCTCGCGTAGTTCTTCCTTGGCAATCAATTGGTCATTTTGAGATAATTTGCAGACATATTCGTCCGCCTCAGTAACCCATTCAGTAGCGCCCATTGTGATTATGTAATAACCCCGAATATCTAACTTTGTTATAATTGTTTATCTGAAACTGAATGATGAATGAGTATTTATTCGCACGTGTTCTAAAGTCTAACAAAGACAACAAAGAAAACGAAAACTGAGGAGTGAAATAAGAAATGTAGGTGAACGTTAGCTCATGCCAGATGTTTTGATGACTTTCACTTTTCTCCTGGGTCACTTGTGTGACCTCGAAACCTCGTATGCTTTATCATAACACAAATTTCAAGATGAAAAATGGATATTTCATTTATGAAATCGTCAAATTCATCCACACAGAGCAGAATTATATAATTATAAAATCAATGATGAAATACACGAGCCTTGAACTATTTAAATTGACAAATAACTATCAATGATGTCAGTCATTTTTGGTATAGACTGTAGTTGATTTGCATGTTTAAGATATGATATAATATAATGAAGTATGTAAGAATAAGCAGACCGACGTAATATCATTTTACACAGTGATTCAATGGACATATACATTTGTATATGTTAGTGTGTTGTGTAAGAACTTTCTCTTGTTATGCAACTGTGCCTCAAGTATGGGTGAACAACCCATCATTTGTTTTCATAGATGATTCAGACTGAGAACATTTCAACTCATCTCAATAACAAGTGATATTTACTTCATTGTTGCTTTCTGATTCGAAATACTATTTGTATCATATTCATAACCTCTTTCGAATTTTGTTTACTCATCTATATTTCATATTTTTCTTTCAGATGTTTTTTCAGTCAGCAAATTGCTAATCACGATGTGAATTGAGATGATTATCGCAATGATGAATGCAAAGGAAATTCAGTGCAATTTAATAGACATCATTTATATTAAAGAAAAAGTTGGAGGTAAGAGAAACATTAAAGTCAACCAAATGCGTAATTTGCTCACGTAATTTCTCTATATTAGAAAAAATCCGGATTATGTTTATGATACATGCGAGTATATTCCAATATGTATTATGAGATATATGTCAGTATAGTGTATGTTGTAATGTTCATCGGAATACATTTCACATTTTTCTATTTTCAAGACTCATTTTGTGAATGTTTTGTGTGTGTTTTATATCAATTCGCGTGTGTTATTCATCGGTATCCGGAATTCAACTCATATTTAATATGAGGGTAATTGAGTACTCGAATTGGCATCGTGAAAAAATTAGCTCATAGAGTGTAGAGCGAAACTTGTGTCATTGATTCATATTATATGAATTTTTTATTTGATCTTTTTTTGTGTGAAAGAAAATTGTCGCTCAAGTTTTATGCAAATTTACGATAGTCATATCAAAAATAAATTTTTATTATGCTACCGAACCCATGTCGATGAATTCATAAATTCTGTATCATGATACTTCGTGTCAAGCAATAGTAACAACAACAAACTAATTTCCGACATGTAAATTATCCAATTCAATCCACTGTCCAATTATTATTGCATTGAGAAAATGACCAAACACTTTTCTTTGAAGAGAAATACCGCGTAAAATGTCCTTTAATGAAATACATGATCAGACAGCTCGTGAAAGAGAAGTTATTCGTTTTGTGCATGACAACATAAACATCAATTCCATGTCAATTCAGTATGTTAATGCAGAATATGCAAATTTGATTTTAATCAATGTAATGATATGTCTTACGATCTTGTCTGTTTTCAGGACATGATATGAACAGAATCATCCGATGACACGTCATTGAGGACGAAAATTATGAATTGCAAGTTCGTTGATGCCTTGAATATTTCATTGACATCATCATTCACTTTATTATCATATATAAGTAACGAATTTTAATGATTATTATCCTTGATATTCTCAAAAATTGCGCAATTTTAGCAAACACACGTTTACACGTAAACATATTGAGTTACAAGTTCAAACACACGAAGGACATTCAATTTTTATATTCGTGACATGTCATCAATAAATTCCTTCTTCATTTCTCTCCATCGAGATGACACCTTTACATTGATGACAGAGAGTCATCGATGTCACACTTGAATAATAATAATCGATCATAATCAATTTCAATCACTGCATTGAACCGAATCACGAGAAATCATGCGTGAGCATTCACATTGCAAGAGAAAAAAAAACAAATATAGACCAAGTATTTACTCAAGTCTTTTCCGTGTAGAAAGTAAATAATTTCTCGTGCGTTATAATATCAACTGGAACAGTTCAGGTTTACTTAATACTAACCCATATAAATAATCGACGAAGTATTACAAGATGGAATAACTAATATGATACACATACAATTTTCTCGAACATTGGATAATATATACACGCCACACTATTATGAAGTGCTTCACGTGTTATGTCATTATTACAACTGTTTAATTATCCTTCTGTACGTAATGTTTAATACAAATATTACAACATTATAGAAATACTTGACGTGTTACTCAATGCAATGGATATTCCTGGATTGAGTAGAGTAAAAATTGAAGAACCGGAATAGCTCGAAATCTGTTCTTATTTTTGTGATTACGATCAAATTTCATATTTTCTTCGCTTTTTAATGAAAAGTATTATGGAAAAATTCATATGGAATTAATACTGTGATGAATTTTATTGAAGTTAGGAATGATGTTTTAATTATAATGAGCGCATTGATGCACAAATAGATATTGAGAGTGATCAGAAATGAATGAAAGAATTTAATGGTATCATTCTATTCAATGATTTTGATGAAAAAAAATTGAAAGAGACTGAAACAAAACGTACATACCCTAAACGCCAGTGTCTGTGGAGCAAACTTGGAAGCAACTGCCCCCTTCACTTCAACCAGTCAGTCTTTTATAATTTTACAAGAGTTCCTCTCTTTCTCCCATAACAGTCACTTGGAGACTTCGAGTAATGAGTTGTCGTACGCGCAGATAACTTCTAACATCATTCTAATACCTCTCATTTTACCCAACAATAATCAGCTTTGTGATTTTTTATTCAATTTTTTTTTCCACATTTCGTTTTTGACCGTTCGACTCTGAGAAAAAATTCCCACTCAAACGCACGTGAATGATTTCAAAGTGTCAATTCACGTCTATTCATCACACGTTTATATGGTTGATAATTGCGCACTTTCGCAACAGACAATGTCGAGGACCGTCGAGTCTGCATTAGCGATGTGTAACTTCAATCTTTTTTCCTATTTTTTTTTTTTTTTTGTTACATTTTTTGTCAAGAAGTTTATTAACAGTCATTTGTTTTCCTACAGGAGTTCTACAATAGGACATCTCATTTGTGAAAGTTCTTGATGGATTTTCATTTCCTTATGATTATACGCGCTCGTTGGATCAACTCGCGACAGTTTGATAATAGATTTATCGGCCCATCAGCTTGGTCGAATTGAATTAAATCATCGATTAATTCAACGATTTGCATGGTCCAACTTTTTTCACTAATTGGAAAACCATTTGACGATCGATATCGAGATGAATGAAATAAAAAATTTTACAACATTGACAAATATTAGAAATTTTTCAGAGATTCGATGTTCCAAGCTACTTTTCTGATCCATTTTCTTGAGGGAGAATAAATATCGGATGGATCAGACACCAATGTAGATTGACTGATGCCTCAGACATCCCGATGAATCAATGAATGATTGCTCACTGCTCATTGATGTTCAGCGATATTCTTCTACCATAACGTCAACGTCATTTGTAATGATGCTGTTCCTGTAAACCATGCATACTTGATTGAACAATTATCAACATTTATATTCAACGCTAATTGTTAATGAAGAACATCTTTTTTATATCAGCCAATATTGGTCTCTTGATAGAGAACAATTTCTTCATGAGTATCCGGTTTGTACCATCTCTAATAATAATTTTTTGAATCAGCACATTTCTCTTTAGAGAAGCAAAAAAGGTGAAAGGGCCATGGAAAAAAAGCAACAATACTGTAAATCTTTTTCTCTCTTTACTCTTGATGATGTTCCATGGGAATACAATAATGTATGATGTCCATGAGTATGTGCTTCAAAGTAAGATGATAAATACAGGGTTCGAATTAATCCTGAAACGAGGGGAAAAAAATTGTTAATTATTCTCAAACCACAAAGTGTGGTCTCCGATGTGTTACATCATCCGTGTATGTAACAGGTAAACATTGAGTAATGTTTTTTGTATTCTTGAGTTGAGAATTAAAATTATTGTAGCAATTATGATTTATATGGAAAGTCTAGGTGGTCAATTGATTATAAATGATGTCAGTTGAATAGATATGAAGGAACAATTGTTCCCATTTCATATGAAACTCTCATTTTTATTGACTTTGATTCCTCGAATTGAATATTTTCTTTCGGTGAAATTTTCATCATTTTGCATAACTAAGCGAAGCATAATAATGTGTAACGCAATCCACATTTTTTTTTTCTAAAACTCCAACAAGTATTATTCACTATCAAACACGCAACATCGAAGGGAATAACTTCTCTCAACCGCTGTTGGTGCTGTGGCTGCTTCATAATAATCAGAAAGTGAAATGCGGGTTATAGTTGTAAGGAAGTTAAAATATTATGTTATCGTACTATGTAATCACGTATATAAAATCGGGGCACAAAGACAAAATAAAACTATAGTTCACTATTTTTCATATCATTTCTACGAAGTTTGATACAACGAATTGTGCAGATAGGAAACGAATTCTAATCTTCTTTAAATGAGATTGCTGAATGATCATGTTATACATTTATTTTCCAATGTATTGGTTTGACAATTATTATGAATTCACAAGATAACAAAATATTAGTACATCGATTATCACATATTTACGGTCAGGGATTATTCAATTTTCCCTTCCCATTTTCGTCAGAAAAAAAAAACATTTCGATGCAGCCCAACCACAGGAATGTATTGGCGGTATTGAGCAATTTGTTCATTTTAATTCTTTTTTTTAGCCATTTTCAATTCCAACTTTCAAATCCTTTTATTTATGGTTCACACCAGTTTTGTTATGCAACAAAGTATTCTATCGATCCTTCAAATTTTATCATTTATTAACTATGTTCCTACATAGAGCTGTACTTTAGCGTATGCACCTTTACATCCACTATTTGTCGACAACAAATGTCTTCTTATTTCTTGTAATTGCTCATCTGTGAGCGCAATGTCACGTTCTTTTGCTTCATTTTTTATACAGATATCAATGATATCTGACGTCAGTGGCTTAAAATTGATTGTTTTGACAGGAATTTTTTCTGTTGAAAATGCGAAATCGATTTCATCCAAACTTTCTTCCAAATGCATAGTCTTTATCAAATTTTCATCGGTAACTTCTGGATTCATAATTGCCAAAATTTTCGTGCAACACGGTGGTTTTCTGTTGTACAGAAGTTTCACAAAACTCACTAAATCTTCCAAATCATACATTTCCAGATTTTCGAAAATAACTAGATTGCAATGCATCGAAGAAAGTGATCTGTATGCTGCCTCACGATCATTTCTCAAAGGTGGACTGTATTCAAAGATATTATGTACATGAGGAAAATGTTTTGTAATTATTTTCCCGGTGTAAGACTTGCCGGTCCCTGTACCGCCGACCAATACCACAACGTCGAATGTATCGACATTTTCTTCATAATGACTAATCAATTGATTGATCGCATCATCTTGCCCATAAACGTTCTTTCGCAATTCAAGACTTGCATTCGTAAAATCGAAGGGACTTTCATTGATTTCATCCCATATACTAGATAATATCATTGCAAAAAAAATTAGGAGTCCATAAAATGTTACTATCATACATGGATTACCTCGCTGGACTTGTTGCGTAACGCCTGATGGCGGTAGATTTTTACTTAGCAACTTTTTCTTTTTTTTCTGTTGAATCATAAGCTTTTGCAGATTAACAAATTTCATTCTTGTCTCTATATTCGATAATGAAGTATCTGTTTTTGACGTTGAAGTCTCCTCAGATGTTTTCCGCTGTAGATTGTCCCTTGGTGACTTCAGTAGATTAAGTCTCTCGTTGAAGCTCATATTCGATGATGAAGTATCTGTTCTTGATGTCGTGATATCACGAAATTTCTAAGATTTGAAACTATTCCCCTTAAACAGAATTTATGGATTGTGAAATCTCTTTGATGAATTTAACTGCAGATTTATTATGCGAGACCATCATTTCGCGTCATTACTATTGGTTGATTCAATCAGTTTTTTTGTTAGATAACTCGTGTACGATTGGTTCTAATATGATATTGCAAATACGGTTGGCTTTGCAGTTCATAAAATTCGCAGTGTCACTCAGCGCAGCGAAATACACATTCCACGTGTTGGGACCCCCAATTTCCCCTGCAGCAGTATAAATTGTGGAGGATTTCAATTGTCTATCGAGAGAACGTATGTCAAGGGTTAGTATTCAAATAAATACAGAGGAAGAAGTAGATGAAAAATATTTGAACAATTAATACGAATTGTTAACAGTGACATACACGAACGAGAATTTCTCCAGCTCGCTGAGATTCTTCAACTTTCGGTTAACAATCAATTGACGAGAAATCTAAAAGAATGTCATCACTCATAAGTTCTTGTACTGTTGATGTTAAATCAATTTGTGATCAAGATTCATCGACCATCGCTCGCAAATACCTGGAAAATTTATTATATATCAATGTTTGATGTCTTTGTCGGTTTGACAAAGTTGAGAATTGGATCAGACGGAGACTATTTGCAATGAATTTCTCATCGATTCGTCCTCATTCTCATCAACATCTACTTATATATATATTATGGGGTCACATTTTATAGATCTTCATATGATCATTTCTTAAAGAGTAGAAATCACTTCTGAACATCTTTATAGATTACATATATATACATCGGTTCAAATATCGTTGGAATGGAATTCATTTTCAAATAAATTTAACGAACATAATCGTTGATAAACTAAACCGTTACTATGAAATTGAAATGATTTGAAAAACACGGAGATGGAGAGAACAGGTGTTCGTATCAAATCTGCATATATATACAACAATTGTGTTCATGTTGATTCGCTATTCCTAGTGCGACCGATGTTCTGTGTTTACCTTGATAATACAAGAATTCTGTAACAAAATGCACTTACCTATCTCAAGATCAATTGCGCCGAATATTAATTTCAATGTTCAATGTTTCGAATATCATTTGCCACGTTCCTAACCTTAAATTATCTATGAAAAATAGATGTCGGAATAATCTGGGATATGGAATGGACAGAAATGCACCAGGTACTTTTATACACCCCAACAAAAGGTCTTGGTACGTGGATTTGTATGGCTCTGAGATAAATTGTATGATCAGTATGTAACGAAATAGACACCAATGATTCTTTCTCATTCGTCTGAGCGGACTGCGAATATTCTTCAACCACGTTCACGCACACGTGAGAATCGAATTTCGTAGTCTTCCGAGCGCCGAATGAATGAAACGAAATAAATGGAGCACTAGACGAATCATATCTTGTCAACGTTATCATGCAATTTTATGATGAAAATAAGCAATTTTAATGTCATTAAATAACAGGAACACATTGCGTCTTGTACACTAAATATTCAAAATACTTTTTTGGTTTCTATTCAAATATTGTAAAATATAACGTGACATTTTAGCATAAGACAATTTGAATATGACAATATATGGATTTTTTTTTTCTATATAATAGTTCATTGTGACATGTGGCTCAATAATAATAGAAATTACCCTGCAAATTATCATAACGCGAAGCCATTGTTGATGCTGGAGTGATTGACAAATGATTTGCAAATAGAAACGCGTAGAGAATCCTGGATTTTTTAATAAAGTAACAGCATTTAATTTTTTTGTATTTTTCGTTTGATATGATTTATGTATAATATATATAAATTGAATTATAACTTCGTATGGGAACGCGATATTTCATGATTCATTCTAGGATTGTCACTCTTTTTCTTTCATTTTGTTTCATTCCTGGTCTGTCTATCGATGGATTCATTCCATCCCAATATCACCAATGAATCAACGCAGAATCTTGAAACTCTCTTTATTTAATATACACACAGCTCCCAACAACTTCGCCGTTATTTCTTACAATGTTGTAAGAGCAAGTGGTTTATCCTCCGGTTTCTCAGATCCTCTGAAAGATAATGAGAAAGCGAATTATAAGAAGAAATTGTCCTTTCTAAAAAAATGTACTCATCCTGACATTTTTTTTTTACGTGACTAACATATTAATCAGATGAATGTAACCGAAAATTTATTAGTCATTGGATCCAAAGATGCGTTTTCTTCAACAAACAATTCCTGAATATCTTCATACAAAACAGAGTGTTGAGATAATGAGTAAATGTCACATATCAGTATTCTATTCTGCGAAATATCAATTTTGTGCTAATGATTACTACAATCCCCAAGGGGAAATTGAAAACCAATAGTTATATGCTCTGTTAACTTCGATAAAGGATTTGAAGATACGCAGCGAATTATTCAGTTGAAGTTCTGAGTAACAGATGTATTTCCAAACATAAAATTTCAAGCAATTCTCATTCATTCTGTATATCAGTAGGATGACAAAAGAAAATTTCAATGTAGAATATACTCGACAAGTCTGCACATACCTATCACTTGGCAATATTTTTTCAGTTGAGTCTGACGGTAATGTGGCAACAGAATTATCAGGTGAATTACCGTCACTTGGTGAATTGTTAGAGTTTGGAACTGCGGTAGGTTCAGCATTCTTCTCGGTATTATTGTTAGGAGGAATTTCATCTACATTTTTATTAGACACCTCCACAATTTTTTTGTCATCACTTTTATCTGTCGTTGTTTCAGGTACCTTATCTCCTCCCTGTTGTTCAACTGATGCATTAGGTTGAACAGATCCAGTAATATTGAGCGAACTATCAAAATTATCGAAATTAGCCCAACCCGCTGATTCGTCAGATGGAGAAATGACTGAATCCCAAGGATTCACTTCTGGTAACACATTAGAATTGGTCAGTGGTTCTTCTGCTACCCATGCTGGTCAACAACGAAATGTCTTCGTGAATCAATTTTCATCAAATTGCTAAAGCCATTTTCGTTTATAATTGATGAATACAAACTTACGGTCAGACGAATCAATTTCCATATGTAAATCTTTATTATCCTCGTCTTCGTCTGATGATATAGAATCGTGTTGCTGTTGTTTAAATAGCCAATCACGTTTATCAATTACTGTCTGAAAGGTCAATTCACCTTCATCGCCCCACTCGATTCCACTTTCATCTAGGCCGGCTTTCTGCTTTTGTTGGCAAATCTATTAATACATATTTCCGTTTAATTAACCACAACCTTCATTATATATAACTATGAATGCTAATTATTCAATATTGGTATTGAATTCTTTACTTTGTTGAATGCTTCTTCTTGTTTAACAAGATCGCCCTCGCTCAGGGTGAATGGCATTGTGTTGAGTTGATCGACTGAATTGCTAGGCCTATGGAAATAGTGACATTGTTTCATCGAATTCATGAAGTGAATTACGTTCTTGTTTGTTGAAAACCCCATAACTGATGTGACTTGTGACAAAGCATATTTGTATAGCAAAGTATCCACCATAATTACTCATTAGATTCGATCATGTGTTTGAGATTTCGAAGACTCTCAAAATCAACATTCTACTTCTATCAAATTTTGCAAACCCCTGCCCCAAAATGAATAATCACTTACTGCAAAGCATCATTGCTGTCATTGAATCCATCGTCATGAAAACCATAATGGTCGATGAAGGGTGAGGTCATTTGTTGTCCTTGATAATTTGCATAAACCTGACGACAATTATCATAAAAATTATAAATGCCATTCTACGATTATAACCATCGTGCTCAATATTTAAAAAATTCAACAACTAAATGTATTTGTTTACGAACCTGTTGAACATAGGTATCCTGCGAATATGAACTGAATTCTTCAGTATTGTCTTCCGAAGATGTCATATAGGCTAGTGGAATCGCGCACTAAGCCGGGAGTAGAAGAATATTTACAAATTATGAAAAATAACTCAGCATAGGACTAAATACGCCGATAATTGTTAACAGTGTGAACTCAATTACCATTTGTATTTCTTGTGTCATATTAATCTTAGACAGTTGAGTATATACAAGTGTTTTCCATTTCTGCAGGCACTCAGGATCCAAATTATTTTTCAAATAATTTTTAAAGTCTGGTGTTTTATCAGATTTTTTTTTTATATGATTTGCTATGCTTATCAAATGACCCATATACCCTTGACGGACTCCGTTTTTCTTATTCCTATTCCATTTTTCGCCAAAACAAATATAGTTAATTAATATCGTTGAAGAATAAAATCGATTCAATGAACACATCATCACTCACTGTTTGTTGTCGTTCCCATCCCAAGCTTCTAAAACTCGCTCGATCAATTTACACTGGGTGAATATCTGATCGCGGTGATAGAGAAAACGAGCAAAATTATCAATCTGTTTTTTCATTACTCACCTATATTGAAACATAATAGTAATGCAAACTTACGTGCGTATAAACGGTATTACTATTTTCCTGCCAATCACCATTAATTACTAAGGCTAAGCATTGCTCAACTTGAGTGTGGAGAAAATTATTCCAACAATATTTGGAAAATAAATCCTAAATGTAGAGAAAGAAAATTGTAATCATAACGTCAATATTTGGTGATCAAAACATAGACGTTCCCAGATATTGTCTTTGATGTATTTTATTCTTACCAATAATGTTTGAAATGTTCCTAATTCTGCAAGCTTTTCGAAAACTTTTATATTTGCTGTTGTGAGAAGTGCTGTCAATAATTTTGCGATGTGTAGGCGAGTATTTCCCAGAGGAACTTCCAGAAGTCCCGCTGTCGTTTTAACTTCTTTTTTCTACAGTATATAAATGAACAAAGTCCAAAGATAATTAATTGGATTCAAATTAATATGATGAACTAGGTATAACCGAAATCGTACTCACAGGCGGTGGATTTATAAGAAGCTTTTGTAATTTTTCCAGGTACGGTAAAGTGGCATATTGTACAATCGTGTACCCTAAAGTATTCTCTCCACGATCCGAATTGTCTGTGATTTCATCACCCGTATTGTTCCCCTGCATCTCTGGCTCGATTAGAATACTAGAACATACCAAGTAGCTACAGATTCAGTACGAACAACTTGAACAAGTCAAATTGATATGTTCCACCATACCTATTTACGTCCTGACCAAGGAGGACTAAAAGCACTTGAATTCCTCCTACGATACTACTCTCCATTTGATCACCAGACAAAATTGTATCCAGTAATAAAGATACTGTTTCCTCGCTGTGATGAAAAAAAGTTTCAACGTGAAAACACTCCGTATAACTATTAACACAATCAAATAAAAGTGAAACAAGGGGGTACTTACGACTGCAATGTATGCAAAATTGGATCAGGTTCTGTACGTTCGGAACATGTTATCCTATATTCTCTTGATGATTTAATGATATCACAAAGTAACTGCGCCGCATTAGTATGCCTCGCTGATCCCGAAGTAGGTGACAATAACTTTATCAATTGCTGTACAAGTTGCTGTGTGTCCAGCCACTAATTTTTTTTTGTTCAGTAATGTAAGAAACAAAATTATAACAATGAATAACTAAATAAATATTAAATGAAACTATGAGGAAGATAATAAATAACGATGATAATGATGAAGACAATGACGGTGATTAGTATAAAATGATAATAATGGTGAAAATTCATATGTGAAAATAGAAATTCGTACAATGAGTAAATTGAACAAATTATTAGCACCATGGTACGGAAAATTGTTAGGAAATTGCATTCTTCGTCATACGCTAATAAAACATAACGAGTGCCTCTCACATTTAAAACATTCTGGCGCATATCAATGCCCTCGACCTTTGTCACGAGCTTCAATACTAAATCCATAATTGCTGATGTCTCTAGATGCTGTAGTAGCCGATCGACACACTTTTGACGGGTTTTAAGAAACTCTAAGACCTGTAAACACATGAATTGATAGGAGTACCAATTCTGGAGGTTAGGAAAAGGATTGATTGAGAAGAAGGAAGAGATTTCGAGGGTGGTTTTTGAGTAGGGAAAGGAAAAGGGAGAACAGACTCATATATATTATTTAATCATGAACTTAGCTCACAGCAGCAACTTTTCAGATTGGCACAAGATTGCTTTTGTCACAATCACTTGAAATGTTTGCGTTATTAATTGATTTGTTTTGTTTTCCTATATATTTATTTATGTCTATTCATTTTTCTTTACCTAAAACGAGATTAATGAGGAAAAAAAAACAAGAGATAATAGTTAAATGTTCAAGTTTTGAATATTTACCTGATCTCCTTTACGAATTAGTAAAACTCCAATTATTTTACTGAAGAATGAAGCTAAGAGTGGATTCAGTGGCTTATCTGTATCGATGAACGAGTATAATTTCATCAACAGCGCCTCGGAACCTATGGTACATAATTTAAATTATTGAACATTTATTCGAAAAACTGAAATATATAGAAAATACACATCAATCGATTATTAGAGATCTCCATTCTGACATTCAAACCCCCCCCCCCCCCCCCCC